>CAUYRH010089205.1:0-37655 GCA_963574655.1 Perodicticus potto | reverse complement strand
CAGATTCCTGTTGTTACTGAGTTCAACTTTTATTCGATGATGGTCTAAGAAGGTGCAAGGAATAATTTCTACTTTTTTTTTTTTTTTTTTAGAGACAAATCTCACTTTGTCACCCTGGATAGAGTGCTGTCGTGTCACAGCACACAGCAACCTCCAACTCCTGGGCTTAGGTGATTCTCTTGCCTCAGCCTCCCGAGTAGCTGGGACTACAGGCGCCCACCGCAACGCCTGGCTAGTTTTCTGTTTAGCAGTTTGGCAGAGGCCGGGTTTGAACCCACCACCTTTGGTATATGGGGCTGGCACCCTACTCGATGAGCCACAGGCGCTGCCCATCTCACTGTATTTGTTTGGTCACAAATCTACCCATCTATCCCTCCACCATCCTCCTTTCTTTTTGGATGCATTTCTGAGAAAGTTGCAGACATTAGTATACATCACTGTGTCGCTCCACCATGCATGTCATTAAGTGGAGAGGTTTTCTGGTGAAATTTGCACAGATTTTAACTGTATGATGCAATGAGTTTGGATGAATGTACGAAACCCTTATGAAGATACAAAACTGTGTGGTCCAAAATGGCAGCCACCAGCTACGATAGACTGTGGAGGCCTTGACAGGAGGCTATTGTGAATAGGAACTGAATTTTTAATCCTATTTGATTTTAATTCATTTTAACATAAAAACTCATATTTGATTCTATTATTGAAAATACTTTAAGTGTGTCTAGAGAATTTGAATGGGCTAAACTACTTTTTAAATTTTTATTTATATTTTTGGAGCTAGATTCTCTCTCTGTTGCCCAGGCTGAAGTGCAGTGGCATTAGCCTAGCTCACAGTAACCTCAAACTTCTGAGTTCAAGCAATCCACCTGCCTCAGCCTCCCAAGTTCCTGGGACTACAGATGTCTGCCACTACATTTGGCTAATTTTTCTTTTTTTTGTAGAGATGGGGTCTCACTCTTGCTCAGGATGATCTCCAATTCCTGGCCTCAAGCAATCCTCTTGCCTTGGCTTCTCAAAGTATTGAGATTACAAGTGTGAGCCCCCATGCCCAGCCTACACTTTGAACTGTAAAATTTATAAAACCATGAGTATAAAAAAATTTAGTGACTGGCTTGATGTGTTGTAGGTGTTAAAGATACTAGACACTGGATTTTGAAGAATTTGTCTATAAAAAAGAATCCAAGCATCTCAATAATTTTTATATTGATTACATGTTGAAACAATAATATTTTGGATGAGTTGGACTAAGTAACATATATTCTTAAAGTGAATTTCACTTGTTCCCTTTTTAGTGTTGCCACTAGGAAATATTAAATTGCACATTTTGTTTCCACTGGGCAGTGCTGGCGTGATATAGACAGAACTTTACCATCCTCCCACCGAGTTCCCTCACGCACCTGGACACAGCCTTTTTGGATCTTAATTCCTCTGTGATCCCAGAGAGAAATTAATTCCAAAGTTGTTGAATGAGGATGTCTGGTTCAAGGCAGTGAACTAAACACAAAATTTACCTCCTCTTTTGAAAACTTGCTGAAATAACAGCAAAGAACAGTGAGGGGAAGGTTTAAAGCAGATCAGAGGTGCCCTGTATTTCTGGGAAGCAGGTGGACAGGAGCCCCCACTGAGAGCCTGCAGGGCTTACAGAAGCCCAGCTGGGGGTCTTTGTTCCACTTCAGGGGAGACTTGTCAGGAAGGGCAGACACTGAGTAGAGGGTGGAAGCCTGGCTGTGGTACTGGTGGACTCGCAAGGCTGTCCCTTTCCCCTTCACCAACCTTCCACTGCGAATCTTGCGCTTCTTCCTCAGGCTGAAACCAGAGAAATCTTTCTAATGGAAACTGCTCAGAGGGGTGAGTGCTCTTGGAATAAGGGGCAGCAGCCCATGGAGCCCCTTCTCATGTGACATTTCACGGAAGGGCAGGCTGTGTAGCACTCTCCCTGCCTGGGCTCCCTAAAGCAGTGCTTCCAGAACTATCTGTAGTGAAAGACACCTGCCTTTGAAAAAATTTCTAATCTGTTACGGATTGATACTTTCATAAGATATAATAAAAATTAATTACTAGAAAATAGAATTTAAAAAAAGATACTCAAGATATAAGCCAGCTGATCATGCTTAGTAATCGTGGCAATGTCAAATGTGCTATAAAAGTTTCTAAATGCTTAGTCTCAATTTCTGCTCATATCTTGTCGTGGACTGATGCGTGGAAGGACATGGATTCATGGGCCAGATTTTACGGAGCACTGCCCGGGACCACTGCCTATTGACACACCATGGCTGCCCCCAGACAGCCCAGCCTGCTTTGCCTCTGGGGGGGAGTTGGAAAAGGCCAGAGGAACTTCATATTAGTCAACTGGGACCTTTGGAAACACGAACAGAAGTCAGCAGCTTGAAGAAGGAGGACTAGGATGCACAAATAGGACAACTGCCTCCCGGGGGTGGGACAGAAACAGTAATAATCCTGGGAAGGGAATGAAGCATAATGATCCACAGAGTCTAACGAGTGTCCTCAGAAGAGATTCCAGCAGGGATCACATCCATAAAACAAGACCAAATGACTATGAAATAGGCCGCCTGAATGAAGAAACAGTTTATGGAAATTTAAAACATGATTGCTAACATAATAAAATACATTTTAAACTTCAATAGGAGAGCTGGAAGATGTCGTCAAGTATTTCTTCTAGGCCAGAATGCCAAACCAAAAGAAAGCCCCAAAAAGAAATGAAAAGTTTGAGAGAAACGTCGAGACACAAATGATCAATTTGGAATGACCAATGTCCACTTAGAAATAGTTCCAGCAGGAAGTGAGAAAATAGAGGGAGGAATTAATCACGAAATGTGGTAATCATATTTGTCAGGGCTAAAGAATGACATGCTTCTTCACAATTAGCAGGCCTGATGAGAACCAAATAGGATGAATGAAAAAAGATCTGCACCTAGATATATTCTCATGAAATTTTAGGAAAGGAAAAGAAGATGGATAATGAGAAGATTCTAAAGTTGTTTAGAGAGAAAAAAACCACTCATACCGATGCCAAGGAGAAAATGGGATTCAGAGCTCTCATCTGCAACACGGGATGCTTAGAAACAAAGAAGTAAAGCTTCCAGATTCTTGGGGACATTTACTTCAAAATTAGAATTCTGTATGCAACCAAGTTATCAATCACGTGTGAGAGCAAAATAAACATTCTTAGATGCGCAGGGAGCTTGGGGTTTTTATTCTCCAAGCATTCCTCAAGAGGAAAGTTACTTGAGAATAGACTAGAATGAAATGGAAAAAAAAAAAAAAAAACCTAAGAGGAAGACACAGGATTTAACAAAGACTGATGTAGATGAAAAGAATTTTTATAAATATAAAAATAGATAAAATAACATTAAATTAAATTTAAAATATAAATAAAGAAACAAAAATATAGGCTCAGTGCCCATAGCTCAGTGGTTAGGGCCCTGGCCGCATGCACCAAGGCTGGCAGGTTCGAACCGACCCAGGCCTGCTAACCAACAATGGCAACTGCAACCAAAAAATAGCCGGGCGTTGTGGCAGGCGCCTGTAGTCTCAGCTACTTGGGAGGCTGAAGCAAGAGAATCGCTTAAGCCCAAGAGTTTGAGGTCGCTGTGAGCTGTGATGCCACGGCACTCTACCGAGGGTGACATAGTAAGAGTGTCTCAAAAAAAAAAAAAAAAATGAAAGAAAGAAAAATATAAATAAAATAAATAGGACAATTAAAAAATAGCAATTGTGCAGAGGCCTGGGAGGAAAGTCAGCACGTACCTGAGTGCTCAGTACAGACCCTCTCTAGCCAGTGGAAAGATCCCAGCTACCCAAACAAACGAGAGGAACTGCTGAAGTACCAGACTGGATTATGTTTTAAGCCAAAACCATCTAGAAGACTTATTAAGTCAAAAGTGGTCCTTTTTAAAGGAAGGATGAGAGCAGGGCCCAAATGAATATGTTAGGTCTTTGCTGTGTACCCTTCTGTCCTGACAATGTTTATTTTCAATCTTTCTGAATAGGAAGCAATAATTTCTACAAGAAACACGTGTCAGCATGTACGCGTGTGTGTATTGGTTTGTGTATGTGTGTGCGTGTGCCCTGCTGAATAATAAAACCCAGGGCGGGAGCAGATCGGTTCCATTTCCCACCTCCCTACATCCCAGTGGTCAAGTGATCAGAGCATAGGTCTGTGCTGGGGTGACAGGGTCATTTACAAAACGACGCATAAGTTTAGAGAAGACTCCTACTTTACCTGGAACTAATCTCATTTTTTTCTTCTGGGGGTCCTCCTTCATGTTAGTAGGAAAAATGAGACTTTGAGCACTCTCTGGCTCAAAATATAACCAAATCCAGTAATTTAGCAGCCATTCAAAATGGTGCTCAGTCTTTCTGCAATAAAAATGTTTTGTTTCTCTTACAGCTGTCCCCTTCCTCTGCTTTGCCTTAGGCTGCCATCTGAGTGTGTGAGAGGAGAGTGGCCTAAGAGATCCGCAGGGCCTGGAGGAAGCATGGGATCCTGAACCTCTGACCCCCCATTCTTGGGTCTTCAGGCCTTGCCCTTCCTTGCCTGGCTGTTGCCCTCCCTGCTGGAACTCACAGTTGCCTTTGGGCTTCTGTAACTCACCATTTACTCTCTCTTAGTGTGGCTGAGTATCTACCACATTCTTATCCAGTCCAAAGTCCGCTTGCTGCCTCTGATGAGGGGTCACCTGGTGTGCCTTAGCTGGCTCTCAGCTCATCATCCACAGTGTCAGGGTCTTAAAAGCAGCTTGGGACAGCCTGCACCCCAGGCCTCTCTGCAGGACACGAAGTGGCACTCAGGGTTTGCAAGAGCAGCCCTAGACTTCTGTCTGGCCCTTGCACTATCCCCCTCAGTCTGCTCTGTCCGCCCATTGGGGGAGTCCCAGTAGACCCCCATCTCTTCCCCTGGGGAAGCTAAGAAAGGAAAGCAGTATTTCCCCCACTGCAGACATCTGCATGTTCTTTTTCCATCTCAACAGAGGCAGCTAGAACAGCCCTGAGATGGAGAGTATCATGTGAGTGATTTACTGTGGACACTCTCAGGAGAAAGGGGGTGGAAGGGCAGAGGGGAAGCTGGATAGGAAGGTGCTGTCATTTGGCATCCATCCCCCGGGAACTGAGCGCATGGATTGCCCCTAGAGGTGGGTCCCCGATGGCTCCACCATCAGTAGTAGGTCATGGGCTGTGGGCTGCCTGGAGGAGGTGTGTGAAAGATGGGGTCACTCTGAGCTGAGATCTCAGCAATGGAAAGGACGGCAGCAGGGATCTGCACTGTGGCTGCAGGATCGGATGCGGCTCATTAAGTTAGTTCCGTTTCTGGAATCCTCAGCCGGGTTTGTTTGCTGCACTCCTTTTTCCTCACTATTGTTTCCTTATAGATCTCAAAATGTCCAGCCACATCCTCCATCTTCACCTGTTCTCCCCCGATAAACATCACTATACAGAGTGGTGTAAGAGTTACCTGAACCCCTATAAGAGATCAGAAATGCTGGAGGAGCTAGGGGAAGACTGAGGCTGTACTTGGAGCCGAGCCTTGGCCCCAATGCTGTTTGGAGACATTTCTGTAAAGTGCTGACAGCAAAATGGGATGAGAGGGGAACCAGGGGAGGATGAGGTTCTGTCTCTTAAATGATCCCTCTTTTGTCCATGCCTCCCCTCCTCTAGAGAGCAATTTCCTCATGCCACAGCTGCCTTTAACTCCAGGAAAATCATTCCTTATCAGTGGAACAGTCACACGCTTGGGACAGCAAAAAGGCATTTCACAAACTATTGATCTGAGAATTAATATATTGCTTTTTTCCCAGATGCCACACCTCACTGCCATTATATATATATTAATACCTCCCAAAATAGCATCCAGAGCAAAACAGAACCTTCCAGGCCTATAATTATATTTTACGTGCTTTATACTCTTATGCTGTTACTGCTCTCTCTGCCCCTGTAAGCTCATGCTTCTTAATTTCAGATTGTTTCTATGCTATTTCCCTATGCAGAGATGATTCCGGAAAGACATCAATGTGTCTATATTACCCCACGCTGATAAAAAATAAAAACAACCCACTGAAAGGTCCATTTACTTTCCTATATGCTGAGTACCTGGAATGACCCTTGACTTGTTCGTTGTTTTTTATTTATTTTTTTAATTCTTGCAGAAACCATGGCTTATCTCCAGGAGGGAAATATTTTTATCTGTAGACTGGTAATGTACATTCAACAGTTTTCAATTACTTGAGCTATGATATGTGATGATAGCCATCTATGTCTGTCATGGGGAGAAAGATACCTTGAAATTCCCTCCACCATGGCACTGGTGTGAAGGCATTTCTGTAGGCAATGTGCCAGATGACCGTGGGCTCCTGATAGTACCACTACAGAAACGAACTTGGGGCTTTTTGGTCCATGCGCTGGAGGAGGGCTCCACGTTGGCCCACGGAGGTGCCATTTTTTGCACGCGGCAGTTATCCAGAAAACGTAGAATCTTCTCATTCACTGCACACTGCTCTGCTCTGCTCTGTGCGTTTTTTTCTTTCCAAGGGAGAAATGCCTGTCTCCGAAACTTGACCACCATTTTCTTCCTCAGTTAATCAACATCAGGGTAACTGGCACGTTACATCCATTTTACACTGTGGTGTGTGTGCTTGCGGCTCTGTATAAATAATGAAAACTCACAGTAATGACCAGAAATGTGCGGGAGCCGTTGCAACGAGCACATAACGGATGCCTTGTTTGTCTTCAGGGACTGCATTACCAGCATGTAACTGATTAGGCTTTGAAACGCTCTGGGTTACCTGAAGCCCAAAAGGTGCTCCATCAAATCTGACTCTGTCCCCCTCCTCCTGGAACTTAACTGAGGTCTAATATTGCTTTTGGTCTCCCCTGTTTAAAAATGGAAAATATTTAGGCCTGCTCATCAATCACTATGGCTGTCAATTGCTTTTTTCTCCTCCTTTTGCTTTGGAGAAAGCAACTGCAAACACCCTAGCCATGTAAATGGCTCTGAGTTATGTCTGTTTTTAGCACACAATGTTTGAGTACGGAAGTCAGGGCTCATTAAAAATATGAATGTTGTAGCTTATAGAATTGGCCACTTTAAACACAGTTGTCTACACCCTAGTGGTTTTCAAACTGTTTTATAGTAGTCTAGGTTTTATGAGGCATCTTTCAGTATCTATGTGCATAACACACTCTGGTGTATTTCCCTGAGGTTCAGTGGGGCACCGTGATATTCCTAAGATCACTCCAGCCAGCAAAGAAGTAAGCATCCTAGGATTAATGGAAAACCACCTGTCACGTCGTCTGCGTTAACACCAATGCCTGACAGTTTTGTTGGGACTATTTAGAATAATTATATGAATTTCTGAGCATGCATTCACTTATACTTTTTAACTTTAGCCTTAGAACATTTAGCATCTTGTAAAATTAAGTGTATGGTTAGTTCTTTTGACCTTCACCCTGCATAGAATGTTTGAAAATGTTTCTGATTTTTGATTTTCTCAGAGAATTGTGATCATGTGAAATGTTTGTGTTAAAATGGCTGAGTAAGAACACAGGAACTGCAGGGCTGCCAAAAAGCATTAACTAAGGAAAGGAAACTTTAAAAGGAAGAAGACAGGGAGATTGGAGGAAGAAAGGGATGTTTTGAAGAGTGGGAGGAAGAACAAATCGCTGTGATCAGATAGAAGCAAATGCTGGGGATATTGATAAGGGTCGATAATACTCAGCACAAAATACAAGGCCAAGAGATGAATACACAGAGTAAATACACTGATCATTGTAAAGGTGGAGAGGTTTCATTCGGCACACAGTCTGTGACTCCATCCCAAGCCCTCCCAACAAAATGCGTACAAAGCAAAATCAAAACAAAACTAACGCAACCAAACACACCCACTACACACACACGCACACACACATATGCCCACTGGTTTCAGCACTGGCTTTTGTATTAGGGATGCTAATGTATTAGGGATGTAATTAGGGATGCTTTTTGTATTAAATTACTGTGTGAAAATGGCCCATACAATTTTAGAGTACTTGTCCTGAGAAATGAAATATATCAATATTTTATTAATAACTGTTAAAATCTACTGGGCCTGCGTATATATTGGGCTGGATACACCTAGTTTCTAAGGGACGTGTGGATTCCCACCCTTGGGGACGTGGCCTAAGCAGGGCAGCACTGCCAGCATATTCGACACCTGGAAGAGATTATTTGGAGTAACTTCCTCTATACTTCAAAATTATTTCCAGTACTAAGTATATATTAATAAGTCATCAGCATCATCTTTTATTTTTCTATACTTTTAAAATAATTGTCAGTTATAAAAAGAACAGACTCTTTTCAATTTTAAAGGTATTGTTCAAATTCAGGAAAATATTCCAAGTACTTACCACACCACACAAAACTATTGTAGCTTGTAATTCACCTTCTATTCCACCGTATTAAATTTTAAACATAAGGAAAAACTCTCAGTGGTCACAAAAGTGGCAGAAAGGAAATAACTCGAGTTGTGTTATTTTGTTGTCTTTATAATCGCTGTGCAAAGATCATTTATTTGGAGTCTACTGTTTAAACGCAGGAGCGGGAGTCCTGCAGTGCTGGGGGTGAGAGTCAGCCTGAGATGAGCCCAGACAGTTCTGAACCTTCAGGAACCTCCACTTTTATCTTAGATAGCTTTATGGAGATGCAATTTACATACCATAAAGTTCACCCATTTAAAGTGTGTAATTCAATGGTTTTTAGTCTGTCTACAGAGTTGTGTAATCACACCATTACCTCATTGCAGAACATTATCATCATCCTTAAAACAAACCTTGTATTCATCAGCACTCTCCATTCTTCTCCCTCACACCTGCTCCCAGCCTCCTCCCATCTCTCTCCCCAGTCCTAGTCAGCCTTTAATTTTCTCTTTCTTTCTTTCTTTTTTTTTTTTGCAGTTATTTTTGGCCAGGGCTGGGTTTGAACCCGCTACCTCCAGCATATGAGGCCGCCACCCTACTCCTTTGAGCCACAGGCACCGCCCTAATTTTCTCTTTCTTTCTGTGGAGTTGCCTAAACTGGACAACTCCATATTCTTTTATTTCTACTTAGCGAATGTTTTCAAGGCTTATGCACATGGTAGCATGTATCAGTAATTCGTTTCTTCTTTATTGTCAAATATTACTCCTTTATAAAAATATGCTGCATTTTGCTTACTTGTTAAATAACTGATGGGCATCTGTGTTATTTCCACTTTTTGGCTATTATGAATAATACAATGAAGGTTTGTGTACAAGTTTTGTGTGACATATGTTTTCATTTCTCTTGGGTTGATACCTAGAAGTGGAACTTCTGGGTCATATGGTAACTCTATGTTTAACTTTTTGAGGAACTGCCAAACTGCTTTCCAAAGCAGCTGTACCATTTTCCATTCCCACCCTGTGTGAGGGTTCTAATGGCCACATACTCACCAGCACTTGTTACTGCCTGTCTTTTTGACTAAAACCATCTTAATGGGTGTGATGTGGTATCTCACTGAGGTTTTGATTTGCTTTTACCTAACGCCTAATGGTGTTAAGAATTTTCTTACATGTGTTTATGGGCCATTTTTCTATCTTCCTTAAAGAAATGTTGATTATTGAGTTGTAAAAGTTCTTCATATATTCTAGATACAAGTCCCTTTACAGATTTATGATTTGCATATATTTTCTCCCATTCTGTAGGCTGTCTTTTCACGTTCTTGAAGGTATTGTTTATGGCACAGAAAGTTTTATTCCGATGTAGTCCAATTTATCTTTTTTTTTTTGGTCACTCTTCATAGGTGAGATAACTAAGAAATCATGGACTAACTCAAAGTCACAAATAACAATTCCCATGTTTTCTTGGGAGACTTTTATAGTTTTAACCCTTATGTTTAAGTCTATGATCCACTTTTTTTGTTGTTGTTGTTGAGATAGTGTCTCAAGCTGTTGCCTTGGGTAGAGTGCCGTGGCATCATAGCTCACAGTAACTTCCAACTCTTGGGCTCAAGTGATCCTCTTGCCTCAGTTTTTCTATTTTTAGTAGAGATAGGGGTCTTACTCTTTTCTCAGGCTGGTCTCAAACTCGTGAGCTCAAGCAATCCACCTGCCTTGGCCTGTCAGAGTGCTAGGATTACAGGTGTCAGGCTACTGCATCCGGCCTCTGTGATCCACTTTGATGTAATTTTTATGAGGTAGAGATCCAAATCCATTCTTTTGCATGTGGATATCCAGTTGTTCCAGCACTATAATCCACTATGTGGGCCATTATGAAAGTTTTGAGATACATGAAATTTAAGAAACATTAAATCTGTGTGAACAGAAGCAAATGAAGCTCTCCCAGCATCACCAATAAGCTGAGCAAGATGAAACTTGCACAGGTGAATCAGAACGGATACAGGTGACAGTGTTTCTTGGAAATGAAATAAAGGACCATAACACAGTCAGTCTCAAAACTTTCATAGTTACCTATGTACTCTTTCCTCAATGAATTGTTTCGACCCCATTGTCAAAAATTTATCATTTTTGGACTCTGAATTTTATCCCATTATCTATATGTCTATTCTTATGCTGGTTCCATATTATTTTGATTACTGTCATTTTGTAGTAAGTTTTGAAATCAGAAGGTGTGAATCCTTCAACTTTGTTCTTCATTTTTAAAAAATGAGACACATTTTATCTCATATATGCTGGGTCCCTTAAAATTCCATATAAATTTTACGGTCAGCTTGTCGATTTTTGCATAAATTCCAGTTGGGAGTTTGATAGGAATTATGTTGAACCTATAGATCAATTTGGGAAATAGGAACATCGAGTGCCTTTCCATTTATTTAGATTTTCTTCAATTGCTTTCAACAATGCTTTGTAGTTTTCAGTGTACAAGTCTTGTACTTCTTATTTTTATTTTATTGTTGTTATTGTTTTAGAGACAGTGTCTTGCTCTGTTGCCCAGGCTGGAGTGCAGTGGTGTGACCATCGCCTCAATCTTCTGGCCTCAAATGATTCTCCCACCATGTCTGGGATTTCAGGTGTGAGCTCCCCACCACCGCCCCCACCCCCACCCCCGCCAAGTCCTACACTTCTTAAATTTATCCCTAAGTACTTTATTCCTTTTGATGGTATGGTAAATGAATTGATCTCCTAATTTTATTTTTGGATTGTTTTTTGCTAGTGTCTGGATACGCAATTGATTTTTGTACATTGATCTCATGTCCTTCAACCTTGCTGAACTCACATAATAGTTTCAATAATTTTTAGTGGGCTCCTTGAGATTTTCTACAAAATCATGTAATCTTCTTCTTTTCCAATCTGGATGCCTTTTATTTCTTTTTCTTTCCTAATCGCCCTGGTTAGACCCTCCAGGAGAAGTGGCCAGAGTAGATAAACTTGTTTTGTTGCCATGGGAGCTGAAGTGGTGTGTTGGGAACACACTGTGGAACTAGGAGTTCTCTGAATTAACTCCCATGCAGAACACACTCTTTAAGTGCAAGCGATAAAAGCTACGCTAATCTGAGGCACACACATATGTTGTTAAAACTCAACAGTCACCACAGCAGTTGTTTGGAACTTAGACCAATCAAAGATTTTTTTTCAGAAAGAAATAGCTGATCACAGGTATTACGTAGAATCGCTGGTGTGCGCTGATAATAGAAACAGACTGTCAGTTGGCTTCATTGTTCATTTTAAATTCTCTGCAGACAGTGTACCTTCTTTTGCCTGCACCCAGAGAAGATAGTTCTCAGCACCCCGTCCTTGGGGCACCAGTGCCCACCTCAATTTCTGGCACTCTCTGAGACCTGCTTGGACCTACAGCTTTCTCCGATATGCACACTGGCTCAACCACAGGCACGGTCTGGGTTGTCTCCACTTCTGCCTCCCTCAGGGCACTGTGCACATGAGCCTCAGCATGGAATGGACCAGCTGCGTGGCACTCTAGACTCGGCCTCACACCACCCCAGGGGCCTGGGGCTGCCTTGTTTGAGTCTGAGAGCCTCATGCGGAGCCAACATAAGAGAGAACAACCCCTCGTGGGTCTTTTAGTTCTACTGTATACGCACCATAGGATCCTGGGCCCATGGCGGCAGCTCTTTCAGTTTCTCTTCTGTAAAATGGGGACAGTGGTGCCGTCTCCCCCGCTGCTGTCACCCCAGTTTTCCCCCCTTCCTCTCCACCCCCTTCACTCCCACCTTGGAGTGGAAAGTTTTGCTCACGTGGCTGTATTATGGAGCCCCTGGGAGAAGTGAGGTGTTAAGAATAAAAAGGGAGAGAAACAACCTGCTTACATCATCTCTACACTCTAGGGGCTCACATTCTTGAGCTTGTTACACATATGTTTTAAAATGTGTTTCATTTTTTACATGAATTAGGAGGAAACAGAATATAGTTTCCTTACATGAGCCCACTGAAGTCTGCTGTTTCAAGGGGGAAGACAGAGATGGCAAATTATCTTGAATAAGGAAGTGCAAACTCCTAAGGAAGCTTTAAACAGGTGCTACCAGACCCCACCCAAGTACCCTGGCACTTGCCATCTCTGGGTGAGAGGGCCTCCCCTGTACTAGCTGCAACCAGCTGGGACTCCCGGCCTGGTTTCTAGGCGTGGCTCCAGAAGCGGTTCTCAGCCAATAACCAGAGCAGAGCTAGGGAAGAAATACCCCAACTCTCTCATCTGTCTGGTAGGGCAGCTCCGAGGTGTGTTCTGTCCTGCCTATGGAGGTCCCTACAATAGTGACAGATCCAGAACAAATGCTGAATTGGTAGCCCACCCTTTCCTGTGTCACTTCTTCCCTCCCGCACTGGTAGTTTCTGGGACCATCTCCCATATAAACAGATGCCCTTAAACTTTTGTTTCAGGATTAGCTTCTGGGTTCTCCAACCCAAGGCAGGATAAAAGGCAAAGAGATGAAGTCTAGAAAAGGCAGAGGCCAGAGCCACTTCCATTTCTTAAGGTCCCATGCAATTCTTAGCATGTGACAACAGGCCAAAATAGTTACAAAGCTGTATGTTATTTAGAATATATAGCTTGAGCCCAAGAGTTTGAGGTTGCTGTGAGCTATGACTCCAGAGCACTCGATGGAGGGTGACAAAGTGAACCTCTGTCTCAAAAAAAAAGCCAAAAAAAAAAAGAGAAGAAGGTATTTCTGAAAAAAATGTACTCTTTTAACACACAATGCAATGTAATTGCGCTTTTCAGAAGTTGAATAGCGGATTTAGTTTTAAAATATTTTGATTAGTTATGTAGGAGAATGGTGTGGGCCAATAAGAAGGCACCACCACAGTTATATGGAGAAAGTTGTCTTCTTTTAAATATGCCGGTGTGTCTCCTCGACCCATACGTGACCTCACTTGGAGATAATGTCACAAATCCATGCGGGAAACCCACTGGGAATGGAGGCTCTGAGTCAAATGGCCCTGAGTGGAGAAACCAGGGAATTCACTTTGGGGAAACTTCTTTCCACATTCATGACATGGGAATAGTAATTCCTACCACACTGGTTTGTTGTGAGAAGTCAGTGAAACAGCACCGGTGGGTGCTTAGCTCAGGGCGTGGCCCTGAGGAAGGGCTGTGTGTGTGTGTGTGTGTATGTGTGAGCCCGCGTACGTGAGCTATTTCCTCCCTGCCCCCACACTTGCCTTTGAGATTAGGGTGGAGAAAAGTAGAACTTGACGTGTGTGGCTTCTTTAAAGTTTCCAGAATCTGTGGTGAGTGTCAGACCAGAGTCAGATGAAAGGAGGCTTATAAATACAAAACACTGCTCTGATTACAATAAAGCTTTATGTGAAAATGATATAAACAACAATAAAGGAAGGAAAACACGACAGGCTATGTGAACAAGTCCGCCTTTCCTGCCTGAACTGTCTCAGGGGATAGTAGAGCCACGGTGGGGGGGGGGAGTGATGGTGGGACAAACCTTGATATGGGAGGGACCACAGAGCTAGGGGCCAGAGGCACAGCTTTTGTGGAATTAAGCCCATTCCTGCTGGTCATGAGGCATTTAGGAGAGTAACCTTAGCCAGCCCTCAACCCCTGGCTCCTTTCCCCTCATCCTGGGTGGGGCTCTTTCCTCCTGCCTTCGTGCCCTCCCCTGGCAACCTCCTGCACACTTGTTGTCCAGTTGTCCCTTCTACCTGCATGATTGTCAACTCTCTCTTCCAGGCCACCCCAAAATGATGTTGCTATGAAGCCCTTTCAAAGCCCACCATCCCAAGATGGAATCTCACAATTGCACCTGATTTTTTTTTTTTTTCCTTTGAGACAGAGCCTCAAGCTATCACCCTGGATAGAGTGCCGTGGCATCACAGCTCACAGCAACCTTCAATTCCTGGGCTCAAGTAAGTCTCTTGCCTCCGCCTCCCAAGTAGCTGGGACTACAGGAGCCCGCCACAACGCCTGGCTATTTTTTTTTTTGGTTGCAGCCGTCACCGTTGTTTGGCGGGCCCAGGCTGGATTTGAACCCGCTAGCTCAGGTGAGTTGAGCCACAGACGCTGACCCATGCACCTGATATTTAAAGAGGCTTCTTATATGCCAGTGCTGTGCCCAGCCCTTTGTATGGCATCTCGATTATTCCTCTTAATGGCTTACAGTCTTAGGTGGGGCTTCTCCAGAAGCTGACCCTGAGACAAATATTTCTATGCAAGTGGTTTATTTGGGAGATATTTCCAAGAAACACAGGTGAAGAGAAGAGAAATGAGATTGTGAGGCAGCCAACACAGGGCACATTAAGGAGTAGGGAGCAGTGGGTCATGGGGTGTGTGAAAGGCATTTCTTAGGAAGGAACCCATTTCAATTTCTTTTGACAATGGAGCTGCACTTTTAAATATCTTCTCCCTGCAGAGAATGGACTTATCCTTAATGAGCAAAGGCGAGAGCTAGGGTATTTGCAACATAGTTCTGTGCATGTCTGGAGGACATCCCCTAGGCACAGAAGTACAGATCCTGCTAAGAGAAGACAGCAGGTGCTCCCTGAAGTGTTAGCCTCCCTAAAAGAACCCCAGGGCCCTTCTTTGGGTGAGTCGGATCAGGAAACTGACCCTGACCGAGACAGTTCAATAATTAGCCCAGGAGCACTGACTCAGAGAAGAACTGAGATTCAAATCCAGGTCTGTCAGATTTTAAGTACTCTCTGATGTTTCTCTTGGAGATTCCCATTATCCTCTTGATATGGTCTCTCCCTTCCATCCCATGCCCCATGCCTAGCGCCAAGGGGAACCAAAGTATGAAGGAAAGAGTAAGAATAACATTCACAACCAAACCTCTGCCTCCAAGCCCCAGGGCCTTGCTTTTCTCACCTGTGTGCTAGCACCTGCCTTATTGAAGGCTGGCACCCGAAAGCTAGCACCTGCCTTACTGGCCTGCACTTTGAGCTTGAAGCACATGTCACATGTGAATTGGCATCTACTTGCAACATGAGGATGATACGTAATAAAAGAAAAATAAGAACAACATATAGATAAAATAATGAAACATTCCATAGTGTGCTTATGCTTTTAAATGTCTTCTTGCAGAGACTGAGCTGGGAAGTCAAACGATGCAAGTGTTTGACTTCCCAGTTCAGTCTCTGCAAGGAGAAGACATTTAAAAGCATAGGTATGCTATTAAGAGAAATTAAAATGAATTTCATCCTTAAGCCATGTCTCTCCAAGCATGTTACAACTTAAAACCCTCATGAACATTTCTTAAAGCCCCCTCCTCTGGCTCCCAAGGCCCTCCTGTGTCACTCCCCACCCTCCTTCCCAAATCCTAACTCTCGGGCCCCTTTCTACACTTCCCAGTCTGTTCCATAAACTAGATCCCAGTAAGCAAGAATTTCTTCTTTTTATAGCTTAAAAAATGGATCAAGTGACAAAAGATTTTTGTTAATGGGAGAAGAGAAAAAAGGCTTTATTAGTCTCAGTCCCATCAGTTATGTGTATATATGTTGGATAATAAAGAATTTGGCTAACCTTTGTTTCTTGTTTCTGGGAGGGAACTTCTAAATCCTTGAAATTTCCCAAGAAATAGGATTTTATTTGTTATTCATGATGAGCCCCTCAAACCACACCTGAGTTTATGCTAACAAAATGACTTTGTAGCCACCCCAGAAAAACCAACCTTATGATTAGACAGTTGGGATGTTGAGTCAGGTGACCTTTGGGGAATTATCAGCCTGATCTTTGGGGAATGGAGGGGCTGAGTTCAATCAGGTGGTCGATAATTCACACAATCATGCCTATGTAATAAAACCACAATAAAAACTCTGAACACTGAGTTAAAATTCAGTTAAACCTCCCTTGTTGGGAATTATACATCTGTGTGCTGGGAGGGTGATGCATCTTGGGGACACACAGAAGCTTGTGTTTGGAAGCCTCCTAGACCTCATTCTATAGGTCTCTCTGTCTTTTTTTGCTGATCCTGATTTGGGTCCTTTTAAATAAATAATTATAGAAAGTACAGTGTTTTCCTGAGTTCTGTGAAGGGCTTATGAGTAACTGAACCTGGGGAAGTACTGAGAGCCTCCAAATTTGTGGTTAGTTGTTTAGAAGTAAAGGTGATCTGGGAGCCCTGGAGCTTGAGGCTGGTGTCAGAAGTGAGGGTCCATCAAGGGAGAACTGTTCCTTTAATCTATGAAATTTGTCCTAACTCTAGGTATCAAAATTAAATTTAAACATGTTTACTGCTTATACCGTGGCTGTAGATGATATGACCAAGACAAGATTTTGTCATTTTTGCTTGGGATGTGATTAATTTTTGCTCTGGGACCCAGATTCCCTCCTAGAGTTTAGAGTTCTGTCCTTATGTTTTGTTTTCTACTTTTGACTAAAGATGAGAATAAGGGTGGAAAATTAGGCCATGAAGAAGTTTAGCCCCAAATCCTAAAGTCTTGTCTGTGTTTCTCTCTTACTATGAGATTGGCAGTTGAGGTCAGAAGCCGCATTCATAAAGAATCTCAATTTTCGGTCAGCGCCTGTGGCTCAAGGAGTAGGGCACCGGCCCCATATACTGGAGGCGGTGGGTTCAAACCCGGCCCCAGCCAAAAACTGCAAAAAAGAAAAAAAAAAAGAAGAAAAGAATCTCAATTTTCTTCTACAGTTTGTGCTACTTAATGGCCCTGCATAAATACTTCCACAAGAGCCAACAAATTAATGACTCATAAGACCCTTTAAAGCCTTGTAAGCAGCAAAGAAGCTAAAAAGAAGACCCAATTTGTCTGGTTCAGAGTTATTGGGATCAAGCTGGGTTTGGTTTCTTTTGTTTACTCATTTGTTTCCAAAAATAAATTTTGGGAAAACAGACCATTAAGGATAAAAGATGCTCTAGTGTACTTGAAACTGTTTGAGAAACAGGTAAAAGGGCAATAAAATATAAAATTTATCACAGCTGAGGGTTTTTCTAATGCCAAGCACAGCACCAATAGATGGAGCACAAACTGTGGACAATTGACCTTGGCCAGATCATGCCTTCTCCCAGTTTTCCAGTGAAAAAAGTCCCATAAGAAATGAAAGAGAAATATATTATTTGTGCTGAGAGCCTGAAATTTGGAAGTCCTTTGGGGGATATTCATTTCAGTGGTACAACAAATATTTATTGAGCCTGGATTGTGCCTGCCCCAGCTTCAGCTAATTTTGCTAGGAGCCTTTTCTCAGATGCTTCAAATATCTCTACATCTCACATATAGCAGGTCAGGGAAAAGCTCCAACGTTTTGATGCCACACAATTCTGGACTGCAGTCATCAATCCTTCACCCATCAGCTCTGTGACCTTGGACAATGTCAGTTTCCTCATTTGTAAAAATGAGTTGTTGTCAGTTAAATAATATTCTCCCCAACTTCATGTTCAGTGGAACTTCTGAGTGTGACATTATTTGGAAGTAGGGTCTTTGCAGATGTAATTAGTTAAGGATCTCAAAATAAAATCATCCTGGATTTGGGGTTGGCCCTAAATCCAGTTATGGGTTTCCTTATAAAAGGGGAGAGGGTACAGAGAGACACATGGAGGGGAAGTCCATGTGAAGATGGAGGCAGAGATTGGAATGATTCAATATCAAGTCAATACTGACCAGAAGCTAGAAGAGAGGCTTGGAACAGATTCTCCCTCAGAACCAGAAGGAATCAATCCTACTGACGCCTCAATGCCATACTTCTGGCCTCCAGAACTATGCAAGAATACACTTCTGTTGTTTTGAGGCACCCAGTTTGTGGTAATTTGTTGTAGCAGGCCTAGGAAACTAATACCCTACTCAGATAGAATTATGGCATAGCACATGGAAAGATGAATGCAAGTGTTTGACCGATGTAGACACTCTACCAGTGCTAATCCTTCTTTCCATCTGAGGCTGGTTTCATAGGTAATATTAGAGCTGTGGGTTAGTAGTCAGTCACATCTATCATTTTCCTGATTTATTCACTGAAAAAGGTCTTAATGTAGGTTTAACCTTTTGGCCCACTTTGGGTATTCACATTTGAACTTTTCCATTTATTTTCATATGTGTAGCAGACATCACAGGTGCCCTGCCCACATGCCCTGGGCTCTCCTCATTTCTATGTATGCTGACTCACCGAGTACCATGTAACTGCAAACGTTACAGCTCTTTCTGAAAGCAGCCCAGGTGGTCTTTTCTTGCCTCTCCTGCTTCCTCCAAATGCCTTGCTGCCTCTCTGTTGTTCAGGGCAGTCTCCAAGCCATAAAAGTGGCTTTTCCCACAGACATGCCTGCCAGGGGGTCCTCCCACCAGCAGATAAAATCCATCCTCTGAAAAGGCTTTTGGCTCTCTGGCATCTACTGCCTTCATCCTAGAATTATTATGCATAGACTCCTTCTAGATAAACTCACTCAAAAATTCTGAACTGCCCCTCTGTTGCCCCAAGTCGCCTACACACTTACAGCAATTCCCCAACCAAATGAATGTCACTTTTACATTATGCAGACAGACCAAATTAGCATTTAGCAGAGAAAGGGGCTTCTTCTTTTTTTTCCCCTGCAAATCATATAACTCTAAATTACCTTCAATTTCCTAAATGGAATTTGGCTTGAGATTCACTCTGGTATGGAGTAGTCCTGTAATGAGATTATATTATGTTTTGGGGAAAACATTCAAATGACCAACATAATTAATTTTGCATAACAACCAACATATAGCAAGATCCAGAGCTGGAACTCAAGGCCTGCACCTTGCAGGGATAATGTTTCTTTCAAAATATAGCAACAAAGGTAATTGTGGGGATCCATACAATGCTAAGATTTAAAAGCTGGAAATGTTGGGTTCTTTCTGTTCTGTTTACAATCATATTTTTTCAGCAGCTGTCATTTACCATAGAGTCTCTCTGGGGGTTTGAGAAGATGAAAGAAGCCCTCAGGTCCAAAAGAGCATCATATAGGGGCTCTGCTGGGAGAACCATCCCCAAGTGTTCAAAGTGTTTGGTGCCATTTGAGGGCCCTGCTGATGGTAGGGTGATGTGAGTGTGTATGAGTGTGTGTTTGTCTTTAAAAGGAAAGAATAAGATCAAATACTCTTTGATTCTTTGAATCCTCATTGCCAGGTGGCTTTATTTGTATATTAGCCTTGTCTGAACATCTGGGAAGGACCCAATATAGCAGTAATTTTCTGCTTCTGATTCATTGTTAAAACCACCTCAAAAATAGCCAGGATCTGGCACACTGCCCACCTCCACAACTTGTACCTCTTGGCTGTGTACAATTCTAACACAGTCTAGGAATGTACATAAGCTTGGGAGCCAGAGAACCTAGGCCTCCACTTAGTATCTTCCTCTTGCTGCCTGCATGGTCTCAAAGATAAATTCCTGTATACAAATCCTTGTATACAAATGTTCACGGCAGCACTATTAACAATAACCAAAAGGTGGGAAAAACCCAAATGTGCACCAATGGATGAATGGATGAATAAGTTGGGAAACATCCATGCAATGAAACATGACTCAGTCATGAAAAGAAATGAAACACTAGTACCTGCTACAGCATGGAAGAGGTTTGAAAACATTCTCAGTGAAAGAATCCAGACACAAAGGTCACATATTACATGCTTTTCTTATGTGAAATATCCAGAAGAGGTAAATTCATGGAGACAGAAACAGATTAGTGCATGCCAGGGGCTGGGAAAGGGGGAATTGGAGAGTTACAGCTTAATGAATGTAAGGCTTCCTTTTGGAGTGACAAAATATTTTGGAATTTTATAAAGGTGGTAGTTGCCCAACATTGTGGATATGCTAAATGCCATCAAGCTGTTCTCTTCAAATTTTATAGTGAATTGTGCACTTACAATGATAAATTGTATGTTATGTGAATTTCACCTCAATTAAAAAAAATTACTTCTATCCTCATTTGTGACCAGATACTGGGGTCTTCATGTGGGAAATTTATGGTGTTAGATCAGAAACAGATTTTAAAATTTTAGTATATAGGCCAAATTTGGCATGCATACATTTAAATGGGTCTTCAGAATATTTAAAAAAATTCTAAATATGAATTTGCTTTCGAGCTCTGCTCTCTGGGGAACTATCCCTGTTGGTATTCACACCCTGGGGTATTCCCCTCCCACACTGAATCCAGAATGACCTGTGATTGGCTTTGACCAATACAGAATACTTCAGAAGTGACATTGTATAACCTTCAAAGCTGGGCCTTGAGATATCTTCTGCCTTCACCTCATGGGATGCTCCCTCTCAGAACACAGACGCCATGCTATGAGCCAGCCCAAACTGCAGGAGAGGCCACATGGAGGTGCTCCCAAGCAGCAGTCCTTGCCAACTACCAGCCATGTGAGTGAGATAATACAGCTCTATCTGGCATTTATGAAACAGAAGAACCAGCCAACTGAGCCTAGGCAACCTGTAGAATTGTGAGAGATAATACAATGATCATTGTTTGAGCCACTAAGTTTTGGGAGTGGTTTGTCACACAGCAGCAGATGACAAGAATGGCTCTGGCTGCTACTTTGCCTTCCCCATCCTGTCCCCTATACTTGGGCCTCTCATGCGTCTGTACTACCTGCCTGGCCCCTGGAGGCATCCTGCTTTGCAGCCCTGGATGCAATTTTGATCTTTAAGCTCTCATCCAGGTTTGGCACATTCAGATTGTCCATGTCCCAATCTGAGCACATTGAGAGTTCATGGCCAAGACCTTTTATGGGGTGTATTAGTCTAGGTTCACTAGAGAGACAGAACCAATAAGTTATATATATGTGTACATATAAATGTATGTGTGTACTATGTATAGACATATCTTTATGTGAGACAGACACATACACAGAGCGGAGAGAGAGAGATTTTAAGAAGCTGGTAGATGCATTTGTGGAGGCTGGTAAATCTAAAATTTGCAAAGCAGGCCAGTAGGTTTGAGTCTTAGGGAACAGTTGATATTGTATCAATAGTTCAGATAGTCTGAAGACGGTACTTCCTTTTTCTTGGAAAATATCATTCTTTTTTCTCTTAAGACCATGCATTGATAGGGTAAGGCCCACCCACATTATGGGATATAACCTGCTTAACTTAAAGTCTACTGATTTAAATATCTATCTCATCTAAAAAATACTTTTACAGCAACATCCAGATTGGCGCTGGACCACTAATTTGTGTATCATGGCCCTGCCAAGTTGACACATAAAATTAACCATCTTGTGGGTAATGAACCAACCTTGAGTTCCTCCCATTTGGCATGTAAATGCTCACATTAAACTTACGTCCAGATCCTCTCTGATTCCTTTTGCATTTCTGGGCACCTCTCTCCCAGCTTCAGTGTGAATTTGCCTCTCACAGGCCTGCACCTCACCTTTTCCTTGGGGGCCCACCCTATGGAGATGCTGCACCTGGAGGTGCACAAGAGCACTTGGGTGTGGTGGTCACCTGCATGGCACTTGGCCACTGGGTGCAGAGGTCAGGAGTGGGAAGTCAGCTCCCTCACCTTGTGTCAGGACAGCTCAGAGGCCTCATTTTCACCCCAGTGCTCCCCCATGAGATGTGCTGAAGCATCCTCCACAGTGCCTCCCTGGGCCTGGCAGCCTCACTGAGCTCCTTTCTGTTTCCTGCCTGCTCCCCTGTCACCCCTCTGCCTCGTCAGCTTCTCTTGGGATCCCTGAGCCTTTATTTCAGGATCTGTGTCTGGAGAACCCACCCTAAGACAGACCCTACTGTGAAGAGAGGAGCAAAGCGTGATGTATGTAGCAAGCACAGGCGCTCATTAAGCAACCTGCTCCATGCCACATATCACCTCTGGGTACCAGAGACAGAGACAGAGACAGAATTCCCTGAACTCTGGAGGCTGACATCCTTCCCTATGGCTGGTAGTGGGAGATTTCCCCAGGCAAGGAGGAGAAAGCATGCGTCTGTTTTGGGAGTGCTGGCCCTACTTTGGGATTGTCAGTCCAGCCTATCTCTACAAGGCCTTGGTTAGAAGGTGACCCCCTGCCCAATCCCCATTTCAGTTTGATTTGATTGTCAATTCAATTTGATTTGATCTCTCTGTTACTATTCCCGTTCCTTGCTTTTACAAATAAAGGAGTAAAGTGCACATTATACATAGCCGCCAGTGCCATGTGGCTGTCACCCTTTATGTGGCATAACTGAGCCACAAAGTCTTCCTGTGCTCTTCCTGCTGGGAGGGCAGAATCATGGTGGCCCACTTGACTTTCTTTGCCTTGTCCTGTATCCTGCATGCAGCCCCCACCCTGGTCACCTGTGCAGGATCAAAACTCCAATAACTCCCAGTGTGGGCATGCTGGTCCTCCTTGTGATCAAGGTCACACGTGACCCAGAGCACCATGCTAGGCCATCACTGACTTTATAGATACATGTAAAGGAGTGCTGGTGTTTGGTGTTGAATATGGAAATTCAATAAGGCAAGTTAATTAAAATAGAACAAGCTGTTGCCTGGGGCTCCAAAATGTAACTGCTTATTGTGTGATTGAACGTTAAGATAAAGGGAGTGCAATGCTTCTCTCCTCTCTGTGTTTCTTTGGGGTCTGTTGGTAAAGGCAGAGCAAGCGTGTGAGGGCTAAGGGGTGAATGAATCATTCCAGGCTGAGACGTGTGTGCGTGTTGTGCACAAGCGTGCGGCTGACCCTAGTACAGGGCTCTGTTTGGAGAGAAACCTACAGACAGGGAGCTCCTTGGTGAGTTAGGATCCTGGTGTGTCCTTGTTTATAATCAAAGTGCAAATGTAGTGCCTGGTGCTTACTTGGAGTATTTACTTATTGCCACAGTAATGCTGTGAAACAAAACACCCTGGTATGAGCTGAATTGTGCCACAGCCCCCGATTTGTATGTTCATATCCTAAGCCCCAGGACCACAGAATGTAACTGTAAGAATTAAGATGAAGAGAGGTCATGAGTTTGGGCCCTGATTCAATATAACTGGGGTACTTCTGAGAAAAGACGATTAGGACAGAGTAATGACCCTCTGAGGACACAAGAAGAAGGTGGCCACCTATAAGCCAAGGACAGAAGCCTCAGGAGAAATCAACCCTGTAACACCTTTGTCTTGGACTTCCAGCCTCTAGAACTGTGAGAAGATAAATCTCTGTACTTTAAACTGCCTGGTCTGTGGTGTGTTGTTATGGTAGCTCCAGCAGATTAATTCACATCCCAATCATTTATCACCACCTGGGGTCTTCCAGGGGTGGGTGGTCCTGCTAACCTTGGCTGGGTTAGGTGATTGTTGGTAGCTCCCCAGCGGCAATGGCTGTGTTCACACGGTCTTTCATGCTCTAGCAGGGAGCCTGGGCTTGTTGTCATGGTGATGTAGGGTTACCATGAGGCCTAGACTCCCAGCAGTCCTATTGGCCAAAGCAAATCACGTGACCAGCCCAGATTGGGGAACTAGACCCCCTACCCCTTCGAGAGAGATGCTACAGAGTCATGAGGCAAAGGGTGTAGATTTAGAGAGAGGTGGAGAAATGGGGTCATTTTTTTGCAATGAGTCTAGATAGGATTACTAAACATTTTGTTTTGAATGTAAAAATCTGAATTTAAAGTGTGAATAATCTGAAAACCACATTAAAAAATGATTCTTTGCTTTACAGAGGAATCACTGCAGGATCTCTTGATTCCAGAACCATGCAGTGTGTTAACTGGATTGCTGGCAGCTTGGTCACACCTGGCTGGGAAAGAGGAGATTGGAGGTACTTAAGAGGGACAGAAACGCTTAGATCCTGCCAAGCACCCACACATCAAAGAGGAAGGTAAGGCTCTCTGAAATTAAGTCCAAAGGAAGACTTAAAATCGATCCACAACATTTCTACTGACAGGGCTTTTATGGTTTATGGTGTATCCCAGGAAATCTATACATGTTAAATAATAGAGGTGGTGATAATCTCTGGTTTGAGCCCAATGGAAAAAATTCTGCCTTGGCTGCTAGAGTCAAAATTTCAGGCCACAGTGGAACCACCACTTCCTCAGGAAATCCTCATCCAGGTCCCCAGACTAAGGAAGGTAATCCTGCTCTTATTTCTTGGAGACTCTGGAACTTTTCTCCCAAGTAGCACTTCTCACAGCTGGTCATTGTGTGTGCACCTATTGGCTCTCTTGTTTGGTAGATTGCAAACTGCGTGAGGGCAGGGACCATGCCTGGATTGCTCTCCTACACATGGCAAGCCCACCATAAATGTCCATAGATTGACATCCCAAGACCCCTTCCCCAGAGTACGGTACTTCATTGCTTTCTGGGGAGAAGCTGAAAATAACCTTCTTGAGCAAAGTGCCAAGTCCCTCACTGGCAGTCCCATTCCTTTTGGGAAGCCTTGGAAAGAAGCAGAGATTTATTTATAGGGAAATAAAAAGGTTTGCATTTCTAATGGTTTAGGAACCATTAAGTTGATGCCATCCTCAGCCTGTCTGCCAGGGACTTGAGAGAAGCAGATGGTAAAACTGTGACCAGCTTTAGAAGCTAAAACAATTGTACTGCCTCCCTCCCCAAGTCCTATGGCAGCACCAAGTAGCTCGCTCTCTGGGGGGGTCCTAAACTAACCATGGTGTGGTTTATAGCTTTGTTTGAACTTGGTTCTGTCCAGCAAGATGTTTCTCAACAGCTCTGAAATATGTGAGTACATTCCTTGAACGCTTGTAATTTAGTTCCAATTGCTACTGGCTGGTTGAACACTACGAATGAAAATAAACAAGATTCATACTTATTTTCAAGCACATTGCAATATGAGCAGAATTAACTTTGGTGAATAAGACCCTCCTGAAAAAATATTGAGTTGGTAGAAACTGCTCTGTACCCTGAAAACTAATTCTGAGGCTGAAAAGACCCGGTAATCAAGGCAAGAATAGCAATTTTCAGGATGGTAATACGGCGGGCAAATAGGAGCTGGGCCAGGGAGTGAGGCGCTCTCTCAAGAGTACAATACAATACGATGCAATTTATTTTTCTCTAGCATCTTTCATGAGGAAGTTTAACAAAATGCTCTACAGCTAATTACCAACTTCCTATGCAAATAAAGCAGGGCATGTAGTTTGCAATTCATCAAATGGATGGAGTCAGAAGACATCATAGAACAAATGCAGAGAAAGAGAGATGGCCTGAGGAGAGTGCTCATGGCGCCATGAACCAGGAGCTGAGTGGTCACCTGGAGGGGGCCTGAGGGGTCTGGGTATCACTGGGAAGCTGAGCACAGACAGGCAGAGACGCCCTGAAGAGAACCAGGAATCAGGCATCTAATGGACATGAGCAATGCCTGTCCCACTAGAGCAGCGGTTCTCAACCTGTGGGTCATGATCCACAGGAACTGTGTTCAAGGGTCACGGTATTAGGAAGGTTGAGAACCCCTGCACTTGAGGGAGGCGTGAGACACTGGGCAAGTGCTGGAGGGGATGTTTTGGTTGAAATTCTGACATGACAAGAAAAAGGTTTGTGGTGACAGCATGTAGAACACACACACGTGTCCAGCTAAAGATGGAGGTAAATGGGGAGTGGTGTCCTGACATGGGGGCATTGCTGAGGGAGGTGGCAAAGGTCAGCTCAAGAAACTTGGCAAAGGGACCCCCCTTGCAGGTGGCATCAGTGACAGGTGGGTGTGGAACACTCAGGGTTGGGGGAGGCCCAGTTCAAAGTCCCAACTTTGGAGAAAGACACAGTTCTGGAGAAGAGGGCCAAGAGTGAGGTTTGGAGTTTTAGGTGACAGCAGTCTATGGACATATCAGGGGTGACATGGGTGGGATCCTGAAGTCACCAAGTCCTAGGTGGGGACAGAGATTAGAGCCTTCCTTGCAGTTACAAAGGACTTTTTCAGTATTTAGGAGACAGGGGGTATGGAGTGCTATTGCCCCCTGTTCTTATCTCCAAATGAGGAAATTGGGCTCAGAAGAGGGGACTTGCTGAAAGACATTCGCAAAGCTGCTCCAGGAATTCAGGCCCCTGACTCTAAGTCCCGTCTTCTTAGGGTGGAAACAACTTCCAGTGTAAGCCTGACAAATTGATCTGAAATGAACCCCGGGAAAGCCAAAATAGAAATTAATATATGAAAACCCCGAAGTGTTCAGAATGCTAAGCATTCTGGAAATAATGGAGGAAATCAGTCAAATCAGTTGTTGGCATCTTATAGATCAAAAAGAAAAAAAGAAAGCAAGCAAGCAAACCAAAACAGAAGCCAATGAATGGACTGTTATTTTCCCATTGTGTCTGCTGTTTTGGTGTTACTGTTTTAGAGCCCTTCATCAGGAGAGCACAGTTCTGACTAATGTAAGTTTTTAGCCCATTTTCGTCTTAGAAAATGTAAAGGGGCACTCAGAGATTTGCATTCACTAGCCTGGGGAACCATCTACTCACCTGCAGGCCAGCATAGGGATGATGCAGGATCCCACTTTAACACTTCAAAGCCTCTCTACTTTGAAATGGCTGGAAGACAGAGCCAAGAACACTGGAGAGTCAAGGTCAAAGTTAGATAATATCCTCGAGGTAATGTTTGTCACCTTCATAAGGAGAAGAATTATGATGCTCTTTTCCCTCTTGTCCTCCTGATAGCCAGAGAAGAGGGAGATAATATTTACTATTTTGTCCTTACTACATGCGGACAGAGATGCCGACCATATATTTGAAAAGCAAGGACTTCATATTTTGAGATGGGCTGTGGGGCCAGAAGAAAGTGGACAATCTCACCTTATTAATGTGTTCAAATGTGACAATGGAACCTTCTCCCAAGGAGCTCAATGTCATGCTTGCAAAACACTGAAGCATGAAACAAGGCCATTGTTAACAAGGGGAAGAATTAGTTATGATGTATTAACCAGGCAAAAAAATCAGGGGAAGTGGAAGAAAACGATGAGCCGTCATCATTAGTTGCTTGTTGGCGGAGTTTAGTCCAAAATGACAGCTTTGCCTGGAGGCTACAAAGCGAGCATCCAGGGAGATTCAGGAGTGGTCTTTCTTCCATATTTCACCGAGCTGAAGAGTGTCATTTTTCATTTTTGTGTTTTAGAAGTTCATGTCCACTCCTTCTCATTAGATGGGCTGCCTCTCTCCCTGAGAAAAGTCTAGCTTATTAGATTTCTGTGGCCAGGTGTGTTCTTCCTACCCAGCCTTCAAATGCAACAGGAGCAGTTGGGGTGATGCTGTTGGGGTGAGGCCCCACTCATTCCTCTTGGGAGAGCCACCCAGCTGCAGACCTTCCTCCTACTCTTGGTGGTGCTGTCACCCTCTGGCCCTGGCAAGCCTCCCTGACACAGGTGTGTATGCTTTTAGCTACAGTGTCTTGCCAGAAGCTCGGGAAACCTGCATCCTCACTTACTGGCATTGATGGATGAGCCCATCGCCTGGGGGAAAACGCTCTGGTCATGCACTGCTGATATGTTAGGAAAGAATTTACTGCATAACATTTACTTTCCAGTGTGGGGCTGGGAACAGAAGGCTGCGGGGGGCAAGGGGTGTTTCTTCTCCCTGTCTGTGGGGAGGGAGGCTCTCAGCTTGACCTGCCATCTATCTACTGCTTGGGCTCAAAGAAATTACTCTGGGGCTCCCAAGGGCCCATCTCATGTCCACAGCTGTGTCCAGGGCTAGGAATCAAGCGAGGTGGTCAGTCTGGTCCCAGACCCCAGCATGGGGCAAACTTCTTCCAAAGGACTAGTGAAATCTTTGTCTTGGTGCAGCAGCAACTAAGAATGAAAACACAAAGGGGTGGGTGGGGGTGGGGAGAGTTAGTAGTTACTGTGGGTACAAAGGAACTGCCGCAGGTTTCTGGCAGAGGCTCGGGACTGAGTCACCAAGGACTTGCTGTGCCACCTCTGGGCCTATTTGTGCCCCAGCTCTGCAGAAAGAGCAGCATCCAGCATTCCTTTCCCCAAGTTGGAGGTTTCAGAACGCAGTTTCAAGCTGTCCCTACTGCTCCTTAGATTCCTCCTGGAACCAGCTCATTCCCCTGACCCCTGCTCTTAGCAGTTTCCCTGTGGGTGGTCAGGGCCTGTGGGGGACATGCCAGAAGACCACAGACTGGTTGGATTTAGAGCCCTGGCATGTCACTTGCCTCAGCTTCCCTCGCTGTTCATGGGGCTGGCAGGACCTACTGCACACACCAAAGGGTGGCGCTCACTGGGACAATAGCTGGGGCCAGTTACTGCCAGTAGTGTTTGGGGACAAAGAGGAAGCAGGAACGACAGGATTTGACAGAAAGGAAATGGCTCTGCTGAAAGGGGAGGCAGAAGAGGGCACCTTCTTGGCTATGGCCTGGGAGCTGGGCCACTCCAGGACTCTGCAGGTCACTTGTGGAGTGGAGAACCCCTGCCCGCCCTCGTTCTGGCTCTTTCTGTATTAGCCCAAGAGCGCATGGCACAATGTAAACCTGTTGGCCAAGATCTCTGGTTGGCAGACCAGGGCAGGCAGTCGGGGAGGTGCACCCTCCCTGCTTTGGTCAGAATCCCCCAACCCTGTCCCAGCCCAAGTGAACGGATGAAGCCCAGCTAGAGGAAGCAGATTTTTTTTGCTCTTTCCCCACTAGGGGGCCATTGACCAAATCCCCACAACTGGTGAACTGTGTCCTCACTGGGACAAATGGCTCCCTGGGTCTTACAGGATCCAGGCTGTTTGTTAACCTGCCGTATATCCAATCTCTCATAGCTTTCAGGGGACCACACACATCACATTCTTTTCTTTTTTATTTTTTTAAAACAGTGAATGTGAGTGCATTGCAGATTTCTGGTGAAATCCCCCATAGTGAGGAGCTCCTAATCATTCATTCATTCACTCATTCAATAAATATTCATGGAGAACCAACTATGTGCCAGTCTGTGCAAAGCTCTGGGAGGATAAGCCAGATGTGGCCCTGTCCTTCTGGAACATACAAGCCAATGGGGAGGCTAGACAATTATCAAATAATCACAAGAACAAATGTAAAACTGCAAATTGTGAGTTCTATACAAAGCAGTAACGCAGTGCTCCAATAGCCTATAGTCATAGAAATAGACTTGGTTAAAGAGTCAGGGGTGGGGTTTCTCAGAGGAAGAAGCCCTTAAAAGATGAGATGGAGCCCAGTAGGTAAGCAAGAAAAGAGAAAAATGACCCAGGCTAAGGGATAAATGTTTGCAAAGGCCCTATGACACAGGAGAGTCAGCAAGGAAGCCCAATGTCAGGGAGGGGATGGAAGGGCAGGAGGAGGCTTGGAGGTAGCAAGGGCCAGGCTTTGTGGGTCTAAGCTAAGAAGCTTCATCTTTATACTAAGAGCCACGGGACCACTGAAGGGTGTAAAGGGGGGAAACGTGGTCCAATTTCCCTTTTAGAAAGACCACCCTGTCTACTTGTGGGGGCTGGAACGAATGCCCTACCACATTGCCCTACAGACATAAAGGCCTATTCTCCTAGATGCCCAGCTCTTTGTACTTCAGGGTAGCATCTGCTGGAGAGGGTTCTTGCCCCGAGGCTTATCCCTTCTCAGGACAGCCAGCAGCTGGTGCATGATCACTTGGGGTAAAAATGCCCAGACTCAGGGCAGCATTGAGGGGGCACCCTGTCTCCAGAATTCCCTGCAAGTTTGTTAGAGGCCTTTACAGGGTCCCTGCCTAATCCTGTTATCTTTCCCTTCCATAGGACTTGGTCCTAAGAGCACCCCTGATTAGATTTCCTGCAATCATCTCTCTGAGTTACTTCCTGGGGTACTCACCCCTCAACCCTTCAGTAGGAGAATGGATCCGAGGGAGGGCACAGTGGACAGGGTCTCTAAGTTAGGCAAGATGTGCTGGCAGCATGTGCTAGGGTTGTGGGGGAAGAGAGAGAGGTGGAGACCCATTATGGGTTAAATTGTGTCTCCTCAAAACACATTGAGTCCCTAAAAGATGATGCTCTGACATCTTCTTATACCTGTGACTGTGAACATATTTGGAAATAGGGTCTTTGCGGGTGATCAAGTTAGGATGGGGTCATTAGAGTGGTCCTAATCTAACTGGTGTTCTTCTAAAAAGGGGAAGTTTGGACTCAGACAGGCAGACACACAGGGGTATGTGGAGATGAAGGCAGAGGTCAGAGTGATGCATGTGCAAGTCAAGGAATAATGACGATGGGTGGCAGCCATGGGATGCAGGGAGAGGCCTGCAGCAGATTTTCCCCTGCAGCCCCCAGGAGGATCCAGCCCTGCTCATACCTTGGACACTGGCCTCCAGGACAGTGAGATGATGCATTTTTGTTGCTTAAGCTACCCAGTCTGTGGTACTTTGTCACAGCAGGCCTAGCAAACTAATATAGGACCCAAGAGATAGTTGGTGAAAGATTAGGCAAGCTGTGTATATTTCATCATTACTCAGCTTGAAAGTTTGCAAAGAAGCCCAAACTTAAAATATTGGTAAGCATGAGGGGGGAAAAACATTCTATCCTTTCAAAAAACTCTGTTGCTGCTAGAGGAAGAAGGGTAGGGTTTCCCCTCCTCCGACAGCCTGCCAAGTGAGGTTGTGCCACAGCCGTGGGGCTCACTTCCTGCACTGCTTGCTGAGGTTCGTGTGCAGTTTCTAGGTACACAGCTTGAGACTCAGGTGACAGTCCTGGAGCCCTGGGACCTGCAGGAGCCCCTGGGGAGCACAGCATGTGCATGGGAACCTGGGCCATGCCTGCCTGTCCTAACCCCTGCCCCGGGACACATGCACTCACCATCCCAGACTCCCACAAGGCGGGTGCTGGAGCTGGTGGGAACTACCTTGGTTGATCTCCTATTTCAGGAATGCTCAACATTGTATGGAAAGGAGGGAGAGTGTTGTAAACTACACACGATAACATGAAAGCTTTTTCAAGCTTAGCATCTAAGTAGACTTTTCATTCCCACTAAGTCCATGACAGATTCGTGTATGTGTTGTGCATAACCATTATTAAGGTTACAATATCTCCCTGTTGGAAGAATTCTCAATGTCACTAAAACATTCTGAAGATAAAGGCAAACAAAAAGAAAAAGAGAGAGAGAGAGACCCCAAAGCCTTACAATAAACAAAACACAACCAATTCTTATCTTTGGAACAGAATAAGGTTAAAGAAAGATTAAATAATCATAAAGGTGTGATTTAATCCTTACAAGGTTATAAATATTAATATGAAGAAGACTTTATATTGGGAAATGTTATTATACAGTATAATGTTAATTTTATGAAAATCAATTCATTTAACACTCATACATTTTCTTACTTCTGTCATTGGCTTTTGCTGACGATCTAAGTCTTATAGTCTGGATGAATGAACGTTTCCTACTTCAACAGCTAACACCCTACACTGGGGAGCAGGAAAGGATTTTGACATCATAATTATTCGTCCAATAAGGCCCTGTAATTTCCCATAGATAAGTACAGGAGGTTGCTGAAGTGAGACAAGCAACTGAACTACAAGTTGAATGTTTTTCATTAGAGGTATGATTTGATTTAAATCACTCCCTTCTGAAATGTGAAGTCCTCACACATCAAACCAAAGGGAGAAATCCTACAAGTGTGAAGGGCCAGGTTGGTGGTGCGGTGGGCACAGTGTTGGCCCTGCTGTGTCCTTCCTCTCCTTTAATTCTCTTGCAGCCTCAGAAGGTGGATTTGTGATTATCCTCACTCTACACAGAAGGAGACTGATGCCCCTAGGAAGTGGCATGAGTTGGAAACCCAAGTCCACATAGCTCCATGGCCTGGCTCCATGTGGTCGAAGACATCAGTTACAACCTGGGACCAGAACAGTACTAGACAGTGGGTAGACAGTATGTTGTGTTCCTTGACAAGTTCCCTCATCACTTCCAGAACTGATCCCAGTGGGTTCTCCTTGGTGGAGACTTGGACTCAGGCATCCTCACTAAAGTGAATCATGTGGATAATTTTGGTGGCCAGAGATGCATTTAGATGGTGTCTACCGAAGCACTTTTTTTGAAAGCTTCATTAACTTTACAACAGCTCAATACCTTACTCTAATTCCCATGAGATGGAAAACTTGGTGAAGTCCTTTTAAAAAAAATATAGTATGGTGACAACAATGAGGGAAGGGGGGGATCAAACGTGAAGTTACATTTGGAACCAATTTCAACTCATATGGAAAGATCTAGAAGCCCAGTGATGAAACCATCACAGTAATCCAAGGATGAGAGCTGCTGGAATCATTGCCCATTTTTCTAATTTGTGAACTAAGAGCTGATCGTGCATCCTTGTTAGGGAACTAATATGGGATGAAAATGGGACAAGCTGGTGTCAAGAGTAACAAGCCAGCTCCTTAGTGGAGGTTTAGAGAACAATCAAGCTGAATTAATTTTGAAGAGACCTCATGACAGATTCTTGATTATGATCCCCAATTAGGAAGACCTTGGTTTCGTTTTTGTTTAATGTCAGGAAGTTAAGAGGCTGCGGGCAGATGGCTGCGAGAGACGCCAGTGCTGAAGCCTCGCCTCGTTGGAGACGTTCAGGGAAGCGGCTGCGGGCCCTTTTATGCTTTCTCCAAAGAGGAAGTTGTGAAATCTGTGCATCTCAGTCAATGCCCAAAGAGAGAAATGCTGTGATGAGAAGATAAAGGGGTCCAGCTCATCTGGAGCCCACAGAGACTTAAAATAGGGGGAAAAAATTTATTCCATGAAAAAGGCAATGATTCAGTCTTGGACCAGATAAATGTGTCTGGGTGGAAATGGGCCAGCAGAACCAGCAAACCCAGAGGGAATTCTTCCTTTGGGCTTTTCCCAAATCAGCAAATGTCCTTGGCTGACAGGACCCGGGGAGAGAACCATGCATGGAAAGGAGGGAGGGCACATTCTCCAGGCCTGTTTGGTGTATCCTGAGGGGATGTGACAGAGTGACAGGGCTGGGACCTAGAGAGGGGCCCATGCTTGGAGGAACAGCCCAGGCATAGAGACTTTGCAAGGGCAGAGGGACAAGCTCTAGGACTGGTTTGCATGTTGTGAGGCAGGACAAGGAGGGCCTGTCTTAGTCTATTTTCTGTTGTTTATATGTAACAGAATATGCTTCTTTCATCTGAAAAGAAAATGAATTTATTTCTTGCAGTTATGGAGGTTTAAAAGTTTATGGTTGAGGGGCTACATCTGGCAAGAGCCTTCTTAATGGTGGGACTCAGGGTTCTGAGGTGGCAGAGGGCACTCCATGGTGAAGGAAATGAACATGTCAGTTCAGGTATCTTCTCCACTTAGAAACCGCCAGTCTCACTTCCATTAGATTAATGCACTAACCCTTTAGTTCATAATCTACAAATGAATCACTCTATTTGTGAGGGCCTTGTGATCCAATCACCTCTTAAAGGTCCCACCTGTCAATACTGCCATGTTTGGGATTACATTTCATCATGAGTTGTTGAGGGGACGAATATTCATTTAAACCATGTCAGGGCAGGAACCCAATCCAGGGGTGTAAAGCCATCCGCACTAGGAAAGTACAGCAGGAAGGGCAGTATCCAAGCCAGCATGCAAGGCTTAGGACAACACCCTACAGCCTGGGAAGGGACAAGTCGAGGTACCTAACCCTGGGTGCTGAAGGAGGGGCTGCAAAGTTAGGAGGGTAGTCCACAAGACTCCTATCACTTCTGAGTCACAAGTTTGTGAGTTACCAAGATCACCTTTAGTTTCAATAATTCACTTGAAGGACTTGCTAAACTCACTGAAAGCTGCTGTACTCATGTTATGGTTTTTATAGAGAAAGGGCACAGGTTAGAATCAGCCAAGGGAAGAGGTACACAGGGAAATGCCCTGGAAACTTCCAAAGAGGAAGCTTCCAGTTGTCCTCTCCCAGAGGAGTTGTGGACAGTGTTACTTTCCAGGTAGTGAGGTATAATGATATGCACAGTGTTCCCAGCTATGGACACTCCCTGAGCAGTGGTGTGCAGAGATTTTGTTGGGGCTCCATCATGCCATGAGCTGCCAGGGTTGACCTTCATCTCCATTGCTCCCCACCCCAACTGTGTGCCCCTCCCCACACCCTGTGAATCACATTGTTAGATTTTCTACTGTGGTCCAAGGCCCCCAGGAAAACAAAGCACTCTCATTAAGCAAGACATTCCCAGGACTGAGAGATCATTTCCCTACAGTCAAGGGAAAGGCTAGACTTAAAATCTTTCCCATAGGAGGGGCAAAGGCAGATCCTAGGACAGAAATGCAGACTCAGGGCAAAGTACTGTGACTCAGAGTCTAGTGTGGGGGCACCGTGAGAATTCCATAGCTGGGAATTAGAAGTAGGAAGCAAGGTCACATTCAGAGCTGACTCTGGAGCACCAGGCAAAGGGACCAGAATCCTCTCTCTCAGGTGAGGGCTGGTACACAAGAGTGGGTGGTGGGTGAGGAGAAGAGAGTCCCAAAACAGATATCAGGGACCAAGGCAGGCTGGCCCAGGCCACAGAGTGGGCTGATGTAGAGAGGGGTCCCACTGGCCCACAGGGAGCGGGGAAGTGTTTCCTCCTAGCCTAAAGAAGAGATAAAATGTATTCAAGTGAGAATCACTTAGCCCTACAACATCAGATGCCTCAGGGACAGGTGTTAAAAATCCTGATTGCTTAGCCCTGCCCTAGGCCTCAGGGAGTTAGAACCTTCAAGGGTGGACCTAAGAAATCTGCATTTAAAAAAGCATCTAGCAGACTTAGAAGTTGGCCTTCAGAAATGTAGGCTGGGGATGACCTTGCTGAGAACCAGCCTCCATATAGGTATAAAGTGGGATTTTGATAACTTCCTGGGGAGGGACTGTGGGAGATGAATGGAGACACCCAGTGGACATTCAGCACACATTTCTTTAAAGTCCAGGGTACAAGGGGCACAATGTAAGGGTATATGGCATACCTCTTGGGTGCCGGACACAATTACAAGAAGGACTCTTCCTAACAAATGCAAACATTGTAGCCTAGTTGTTTGTACTCTCGCATTAACTCTAAATACAGAAAAAATAAAGTCCAGGGTGCAGGTGTCCTTCTGGGGGTGATGAAAAAGTCTTGAAATTAGAGAGAGGAGGCAGCTGTGCAACACTGCACACACACTAAATGCCACTGAACTGTACACTGTAAAATGGTTAATTGTATGGGATGTGACTGTCACCTTAATAATAATAACTTAAAAAAAAGAAAAAATCGAGGTTGTAGAATGCTCTGCCAGTGTATGGCTACCCTTTCAAATAAGGGGTCTTTGGGGTGCTTCGTGTCACGATATCTTGGTTTCCTCCTCTCCCCTGAGCCCTGCACACCTGTGCATGTGTATGTAGGTGTGCATGTGCGGCACACAGCCCCCCACATCTAAAATTTGCAAAACTCGCCTGACCTCTGAATTTCGCCATGTTAAAGAGCCCCCTCCCTTTGGGAAAAAATATTAATAAATTTGTGTTATTGCTCCTAAGCTGGCTATACAAAAAAGCTGCCATCTTCTTTTCTGAAAAGGTAAAGTTTGCAAAGTAGCTTAAGCAGAGCCCTGGCCTCTGCAAAGGTAGTGGGCCTGGATTCCATGTCCCCCTAGAACATTTATGATTGGGTCAAACCCCGCCCAAATAGGGTGGACCCACCTAAAAGAATCAAACCCCTACCCTCTCCCACTGAATGTCCCACCTAAGAAAGGTGAATGGGTCAACCCCCTACCCTACCCACCAGATGGGAAAGGTAAATGGGCCAAACCCCACCCTTACAACAGATGCCAAATCCAAGAAAGAAAATGTCCCAACCCCACCTTCCTGACCTTTAAAACCCGTTTGCCATTACCCATGTGTGGATTTCTTCCTGGCCCAGTTGGAAATCTTACCCCACCTGCACTCAGGTGGAATTAAGTTATTTTAATTGCACCAACCTGGGCTCCATTTTCCTTTCATCTTGAGCCTTAGAATAATCTTTCATCTTTGGCTCTGTAACTTTTCAGTTTAGAGGACTTGTAAGGCTGCCTGGGCCAAAAGCTATGCCCAGCAAGGGCTTTGGGGTCACACACCGGAAAAGTTGTAAATCTTAGCAGGAAGACATCACTCCTGCCCATCCGAGTTATAAAGTGGGCTCAGGGTCCCCCTTGCAGTTATTATATCACCCACAGAGGCTGAACTACAGGCCCAGGGTAGTAACACCAGCCTGGGGGACCCCAGGACCCCTGAGTGTATGAAGACTTTCCCTTCTATGGGGGACAGGGGAGAAGGCAGAAGGGTATGCATTAAAACCTGAGTCATGCTGCCAAAACTAAGCTTACTTTGGGCATTGCATGCAGTAGGCCTTAGAAAAGTACATCGGGGAAGAGATTTTTTGCCCACTTTTTGTCTCTCGGTGTCTCGTTGCTATTAAATAATCAAAGTGCAGCTGGTCTAGACAGAGGATCATACTTTGGGGCAGTTCACACAATAAAGTCCAAAATGTGGCTGTTGCTCTCATGAGGCGGGCAGATCACCCCTGTGAGAATATAAGGCTGTTTTATTGCAAAGACACTCAAGCTCCAACACAAAATGTCATGCCCTTACAAGACCTTCCTGCCTTCCTCCCCCCAAAACAGAGGCTGCCAGTTGTCTGGAAAATAGTTTTTCAGTGTATTGTGTAAGAAAAAAAGTGTTTCTAGCCAAGGTGCTAATGTTTTACAGTAAAGTGGATTTCTCTCTACTCGGTAGAGAGGCTTCTCATGACACAGCAGGCATTAATTACACACCTGAATGTGACAAGATCTGTCTTTGGTCACCAAGTCAAAAACTATGTCCTCTTCTAACTAGGAGTGGGTTTTCATGAATGTTTTCAGGTTTCCTGTCCCTATTCCACACCCACTTTTACTGTGTCCTCCAGGGGTGGGATCTCAGTCAGCAAAGAGAAAACCGTCAGAGTCCCCTCAAAGGGTGAAGGGGCCCAGGGAGAGGAAAGCTGTCTACCTGAGTGGATCTTGGTTGCTGAGAAAACCAGACTCCTTCCTTTTGTCTCCAAATATCTCCACAAGGCACAGCATCGATATCTCACTTAGCAATAAGACAGATGTGGAACTTACTAAGCCAGTTTGGTGGTACCAGGATTTGAACACAGGATTCTCAGGCTGGCCAGAGTTCAGCACAAAGAACGTTCAGACTTCATAATTCTCAAACACCTCCTGGCAGCCTTTTTTTTTCTAATTTTTAATTTTAAATACATGTATTTTATTATTCTTCATTACATTATTCCCCCTCACCCCCCAGTGTAAGACAGAATTTATTTACAGAAAAGAATACAGAAAACACTAAAGCTCCTGGTAGAGGGAGAGAACTCAAGTGGGGACAGAGAAGCTCTCTCCCTTTCTCTCCCGGTCTTTCCCTGTCTCCTCCTTTAGGCCTTTAGTCT
>CAUYRH010089203.1:0-74748 GCA_963574655.1 Perodicticus potto | reverse complement strand
TCCGCCTCCCAAGTAGCTGGGACTACAGGCGCCAGCCACAACGCCCGGCCATTTTTTGGTTGCAGCCGTCATTGTTGTTTGGTGGTCCTGGGCTGGATTCGAACTCGCCAGAGCTCAGGTGTACGTGGCTGGTGCCTTAGCCCTTTGAGCCACAGGCGCCAAGCCTAGGAGGAGAATTTGTAAGCACAGTCTTGTTTCGTGTCACTTCCTAAAAGCAGTCCCCAAACTAATGGCTGAATGTCAGTTCTCAATGATGGAGAACTTGAGAAAACTTGTTTCTGTTTTTATGTATCCTATAGATAAATTGATGATAAAGTTTTGGATGGTACTCTGGTGATTGTATTATGTTGATTGTATTATGTATTACCTAAAACAACTTTCTAAATTGATAAGGTTTTCTGAGGAGGTGCTCCTTATGGTGGCAATATTCAGGGACCACACTCTATTATAATTCAAAAAGAGGACTCAAACATATGTATTTTATAAAGCAGTTAAGTGTCATGTAGTTTAGTTTGTATAAGAATAAAGGAAATTAAGTGTCCCTGAATAGAGTTTTTGAACATGGTCTTGATACCAAGCTGTACCCATTAGTATATCTGGTTCATAATAAGCACCTATTATGGTGTAATAAATTTTCAACATAGTGTAATATATTTTATTTTTTGCTATCTTGTTGCTGAGATAGTTGCATAATTATCTGCTATGACTGCAGCTTTTTTATATCATGGAGTTCAGAATTTGGTGGACATCGTCTTAAATTTTGCCATACTAAGCCTTGTATATTCAATTCAATTTAGCAAACTTTTATGGAACACATGTGCAATGCTAGAAAAACAGTAAAGCAAAAAACAGGAGAGGAACTGATTATTTGATGTCTTTTGCACACATGACAGTAGATTGTGCTTTTAACTGCGTTCTTTCAAATTAGGCATTATCACTTTCCAAGATTTTGTTTGTTTTATGGAGCCAGGTTGGGTCTTGGAGTGGGTTATTCAGATGTCCAGGAGGACGCCAACCTTTGTGGCCTGTGGTTCTTCCCACCACTTGCCAGCTTTCTTTTTATTCACTCATGATGATGCTCTTATTTGGCAAGTTGGCCTGTTTTACATCTCGGCCTGACCCTAGCACCCAGGACCCCAGCATCAGTCTTCCGTATACTGGTTCTCAGAATTCACAAAGCCGCTTCCCTGATCCTATTGCCAGCTAGTGAGTCTGCCTCTCAGAAGGATCACAGGGCTCCATTACTGACCTAGCATGCCCTGGGATGCTGATCTGCCAAGCCCTGTCCTGTCCAGGCCTGACACATTACATCCTCTTTTGCAAATCACAAGTGTGACTTGGAAATTGGTGTTTTTGCATACTTGTATGTGTGAATGAAGAACCTGGTAGCCACAGGCACATGTGCATATAGCAGTTTTAGGGGACTGCTCTGCTTTCCATTTCCCAGAAGTCACTGCCATGTAGATTTTCTGAGAAATGTTGTATGCAGCAGGATGATGGGCTTGCTTTTGTCCCTTTCGTTTCCTATTCTTATGCCATGCTGTGAGATTGCCCTTCTTGAGAGGCGATGATGCCAGATAGTGGGATGGACTCGCTGATCACCGGGTTAGGAGGAAGTGGTTTCCCTAGCAACAATAGCCATGCAAGGGGAGCCACACACTTAGCCACTACTCACGGCTCTTTTCCTCTGGTTTAAATAACACAGATAGAAGATTTGAATGTTAAGTACCTGATTCAGATTCATTTCTAGTGGATAGGATTATAGCAAATAAGCATGTCTAACAAGAATTTGGAAATTTGATTAGAGTGCAATATACTTTTGTATGTTAATAGGCACCTCCCAAACTATCTCTCTTATTAGCGTCTCATTACTTTTGCGCTTTTCATTTGGTGACGTGGAAATGGTAATTTCTCTCAAAGACAAAGCGAGTAAAAAACTTGCAGAAGCCAGATTTTTAAAAATTTATAAGAAAATTTTCCATTATATCTTTAACATTTTAAAACTATCTTTACAGCATCAGTGGCTAAAAAAGAATCTGTAGATCAAGTTATATGATAAGAAGACAAAAATATCATCCGCATTTAAAAATGTCATCTGGGTTCTTTGTAGAAATTTTGTTTTGAAGATTCAAAATTTTTCTTTCCTGAATTCTTCGCCTGTTTTGTTGGTATCGTGACATTAGACTTGTAATGCTCTGATGTGATTATTAGCTATTGTTTGTTAAGTGGCAAATAATACTATCTGGATGTGGCTGTCCATGTTTGTTGACCAGCATGTTGGAGCACATGTCCCATGCTACACAACCAGGCACAATTTTGGTATCTCTGTATTGCACACAGAGTAAAACAAGTCATGATATCTCAAGACATTTTCCAAACTCCTTCCTCTCAACACCAACCCATCTCTACAGAAAGTCCTTGTCCATTATTTTTAAAAATTTCTTGACTTCATCATAGTTTGTAAAACCCAGAGTACTGATTAAATAGTTGTATGTTCTTAAAAAAAAATTTCTAATCTGACCAAAACTGGGTAAACACATATGGAGTCATGCTACCTAAGAGAAATATGATTAGTTGCAAATATAACCCACTGTATAATTTTAAATTCTCTAATAGCCACTATTATAAAAGAAGAAAAGAAATAGGCAAAATGTTAATAATATCTTTTTTTAAACAAACGTGTCTAGAATATTTTCATTTTCATGTACGACAATATAAAAATGACTAATGAGATGTTTTGCATTCTTCTCCCCATGCTCAGTCTTCAACCCCTGACCTGTGTTTTCCCTTTAAGCACATCCCCATTTGGACTGGCCTTCCTGCACATGCTCAGTAGCCTCATGTGGCTGGTGGCTGCCATAGGGGATGGTGCCAGTCTAGAAGTTCTGTTCCATAGAAGATTAAAATTCTGACTCTAGAGAAATACTGTTTTTCTTAGTAAGACAAAAAAAAATCTATCTTTTGAGACATTTGGAAAAGTTTATAGCTTGATGATTATTTCTAGATTCAATATTAGGTCCTCTTGAAAACATGTTTAAATGTTCCTTAAAACTTTTCCAAAGTTCTTCTTGTAGACTTTAATTAGGTTGATAATAATATGATTATAGAGACAAGAAACTGGTGGCAAACTTAACTATTTCTGTTCATATCACATTCTTAAAAAAGCTTCTATGTGGATTTAGCACTGCAGGCTGTTGTTTTGCATAACAGAATCAAGAGTATCTTAGAGAAACCATCTCTTTGCTGACTTTCTTTATAGCCACAATTTTTGGTATGTAAATATAAGTTGTATGGATTCAGAGTGACTAAACTGAGGAAATCATATGTTTTTTAAAAGGAGGTTTCATTCCAGCCTCCCTGATTACTTTCCTTTTCTGAAGGCCATTACAGAGAAGAAACATGGAGAGGAAGAACATGATTGCTGTATCTCTAACAACTGATTGAGTCAAGCAAATTTCTTTTGCTCCCAATTTTCTGTGATATTTAGAAGTCACAAAGATCGACTGGCAAGAATCGCAACTAAGTTTATAATCATTTCCATGGATGAAGATATCATAATTACAAAGATAGCGAGAATAAATAAGGAACTGTCATGTGTGCTCACAAACTCATTTGTAAGCTTTCTATTTTCAAAAAAAAATTGATACAAGTGTTTCATTTGGAGATTCTGCCCCTTATCATTTATTAATACTATTATCGACCCAAAAAGAAATTTCTGAGAATCCATTCTCAGTAGGTAACTTGACCAAGTTCAAATTGCCAGTGATTAACAATAATCAATTTGTAAATTAATGTGAAAAATTATCTATTATAAAATGGATCAGACTAATGGAAGAACTAGATTTCTACATGTGTAGGGATTAATGTGGCTCATAAGATACCGAAGCAAGCAACACAAATAATTTATAGTAAGCTACTGACAAATATTTTTAGAACTCTCACTACATATTACTCTTCCTAGATGCAGCAGGAATGTAAAAATGAATCTGAAGTGAATTCTGCATTTGAAGGTTTACAATTTAGTGGAGGGGAAAGGAGATTATAAATAGCTACAATGGAAGCTCCAGAATTCTGAGAGATCTGAGGGAAGGGAGATTTGCTTCCAAGCATAGGGGCTTGTAGAATCAAATGAAGAGACACAGCGACTTCCCAGAGGAAGTGGATTTGAGCTGTTTCTTTTTTCCTTCCTTCCTTTCTTCCTTCCTTCCTTCCTTCCTTCCTTCCTTCCTTCCTTCCTTCCTTCCTTCCTTCCTTTCTTTCTTTCTTTCTTTCTTTCTTTTTTTTCAAATTAAATCATAGCTGTGTACACTAATGCAATCAGGGGGTACAATGTGCTGGTTTTATATACAATCTGAAATATTTTTATCAGACTGGTTAACATAGCCTTCATGGCACCTTCTTAGTTATTGTGTTCAGACATTTATATTCTACATTTAGTAAATTTCACATGTCCCTTGTAAGATGCACTGTAGGTGTGGTCCCACCAATCACCCTCCCTCCACCTATCCTCCCCCCTCCCCTCCCCTCCCTCTCCTCTTTCCCCTTCTTCTTTGGCTATGATTGGGTTATAGCTTTCATATAAAAGCTATAAATTGGTTTCGTAGTAGGGCTGAGTACATTGGATACTTTTTCTTCCATTCTTGAGATAACTTGGCTAAGAAGAATATGTTCCAACTCCATCCATGTAAACATGAAAGAAGCAAAGTCTCCATCTTTCTTTAAGGCTGCATAATATTCCATGGTGTACATATACCACAAAAACAGAGAGGTAGATGTATGGAACAGAACAGAGAACCAAGAGATGAACCCAGCTACTTACTGTTATTTGATCTTTGACAAACCGATTAAAAACATTCAATGGGGAAAAGATTCCCTGTTTAACAAATGATGCTGGATGAACTGGCTGGCAACCTGTAGAAGACTGAAACTGGACCCACACCATTCACCATTAACTAAGAGAGACTATCACTGGATTAAAGAATTAAACTTAAGACATGAAACTATAAAAATACTAGAAGAAAGTGCAGGGAAAACTCTTGAAGAAATCAGCCTGTGTGAATATTTCATAAGGAGCACCCCCCAGGCAATTGAAGCAACACCAAAAATACATTACTAGGACCTGATCAAACTAAAAAACTTCTGCACAGCCAAGAGCACAGTAAGTAAAAGCAGACAGCCCTCAGAATGGGAGAAGATATTTGCAGGTTATATCTCTGACAAAGGTTTAATAACCAAAATCCACAGAGAATGCAAACGTATTAGCAAGAAAAAAATAAGTGATCCCATCTCAGGGTGGGCAAGGGACTTGAAGAGAAACTACTCTGAAGAAGACAGGTGCATGGCCTACAGACACATGAAAACATGCTCATCATCCTTAACCATCAGAGAAATGCAAATCAAAACTACTTTGAGCTGTTTCTTAATGAATGGGAAGGATTTAGTCTTACAAAAATAGGACATTTAAGTGGGAAAAATAGTAACAAAGGCAAAGCTTTTGAGGGAATATGAAAAAGTTTGAATCGAAAGTGGTGATGCTACATGGATGATCGTTCTCCCGGGCACGTCTTTCGCAGACTATTTTCTGAATAGAAAGAAGTTTTATGATATTGATTAACGTGATTCTGTGTAGTTTTGCAGCATCAGTTCAGACTCTGTTTAAGTTTCTAATTGTTTTTGATCAATGCTCTGAGTAAAAAAAAATTCTATTTGCAAATTAGGAGCATGCGCATGTTTTTCAGTTGGTGGACAGTTTCTATGCATAGAACCACAGCTCTTCCTCAAGTGCTCCTAGCACAGTGGTTCTCAACCTTCCTAATGCTGCGACCCTTTAATACAGTTCCTCATGTTGTGACCCCCAACCATAAAATTATTTTTATTAGTAGCAACGAAAATACAGGCGCCTGCCACAATACCCGGCTATTTTTTGTTGCAGTTGTTTAGCTGGCCCGGGGCTGAGTTTGAACCTGCCACCTTGTGTGTATGTGGTTGCTGTCTTAACCACTGTGCTATGGGCGCCAAGACTGGGAGACACTCTTAACTAGTGGAGGTCAGGAGATGATGGGTATGTCTGAGTCTCCTGTCAGAGGGACAGTTCTTGAATTATGATTGTTTAGAAGGCCCCAGGTCTATGGAGCCCAATTATCCATACACTAGGTAGCTGCATAGGTGGTTTATTTGGGATGTGCCACCAAGGGCCACCTGCAACCAAGTCCTCATCTTTAGCTCTGGTTTTTGAAGGAACTGAATTTCACCACTCTTAAAAAGAATTATGTACTTAAAAAAAGAAAATCAATGTTGAGCAACATAGTGATTGAGGAACTTATATTTGGCCCCTCCATAGAAAGTTGAAATGAGAAGATCTGAGCCCCATGTGTGAGAATGGATTATCAGCAAAATATTTTTTTTCTAGACATAGTCTCACTCCAGTGCTCTGGGTGTAGTGCCGTGGCATCTCAGAGCCCACAGCAACTCAAACTCTAGTCTCAACTTCAACTCTAGTCTCTTGGCTCAGCCCACCATATGACCTATCTCCATCTGCATCTGACAAGAACGTGTGTTCTATAATTCTTAGGTGTTACATTTGTCAATTATGTCAGGTTTGTTGATGGTGCTACTTAAATCTTTGTATTATGTCCCTTCACTCAAGGAGGAGTGGTTCAAATAATGAGTGCGATTGTGAATTTGTCTGTTTCACGCTTTTTTTTTTTTTTTTTGCAGTTTTTGGCCGGGGCTGGGCTTGAACCTGGCACCTCCAGCATATGGGGCTGGCGCCCCACTCCTTTGAGCCACAGGCACCTCCCTTCCCCTTTTTAGATGCTTTATGTGTTTTGAAGTTCTGTTATTAGGTGTATACACAGTTAGGTCTGCTATGTTCTCTTGGTTTATGAACTACTTTATGATTGTGAAATGTCCCTTTTTACCACTGGTAAAATTTTCGTTCTGAAATGTCCTTAGATTTATATTAGCATAGTCACTCCAACTTCTGCATCCTTAATATGTATGGTATATTATCACATCATTTTACTTTTAACTATTTTAATCTTTCAATGTAATAGTGAAAGACAGGGTAATAACCGTTAAGGAGGAAGGAAGAAGGAGGCTGGTATCCAACTAAAGAAGTTGGTACGATTCAGTCTGTTGGACAGGTAGAAAAAGAATGGAGGTGGCAGATTGTGGAAACGGCTGCCAGCACGGCTCCCTCCAAGGGTTCAAGTGTATAGTAATGGGCGTAACCACACAGAGTTGTGAAGTTTTTCTTGAAAAATTCATGCTCTTCAGCCATGTGCCTAAGAAAAATGCAACCATGCACATGAGGACCTCAAATGACACCTTAAATGAGAAAGGAAAAAATTTAGTCTTCATAGGAAAAAGGAACAAGGAGATTTGTTGCTCTGACATTGTCTCATTTTCCTTCATGCCTTTTCTTCCTTCTTCCTCTATTAGACTCAAATAAGAATTTTTTTCCATGTAGTCTCTTGAACAAAATGCTCACTTAAAGTCATAAATAGATGCTATTTCTGAGTTTCTACAATGTAGGTTTTGGAGGAACACCCACTTTGACTCATAACCTATTACTGACATTTGCTCTAAGTCTTGGCTCTTGCCACTAATTAGACATGAGACCTTAGGCAAGTTACTGAAACTTTCTGTGCCTCCTCTATAACATGGTGATAATAATAGTAAATAATTTCCTGAGCGCTTAGAACTCAGAATGTAGAACACTTAGAACAACACCTGGCACATAATTAATTGCTACAAAATATTTGTCATTGTTCCTGTCAAGATCTGTGTGACTTTATACAAGTTATTCAAGCTTTGTAAGATTACATTTTTCATGTGAAAGTTGGAATAAAAGTACTTTCTTCATATATGTGTTGTAATTTCTAGCTGGTATAATCTATGTAAAGCGGAGTTTTTGTCAAGCACTCATTTAGACCATATACCTGGGAAGTATACCTTTCCCATGCAAACCCAAAACCTTGACCTTCTTGTCACCAAAGGTCTTTGCCTCCACCTCAATTTACTAAGTTACCTCCACACTCATCCCCTCAACCTTCTGAACACTTGGAAAAGAAAGGTCTCTTAAAGTTTTATATGCCAGTGTCCACTCTCTGACCATAGCTTTCTCTGCCCCATCATTGCTATGCTTCTTATAACCCTAACCTTGAATCTAGTTGTCAATCTTTCTACCCTCACATTTAGGCAGCCAAATGCTCATGGTGAAAGGATCACATGATAACAAAGACTAGTGCTACCAAAAGATCTTAATTTCCAATTAGTCGGGACCTTAACAGTGCCTGGCAATCTTCCTATTTCATCTCTCTCTTCGTTTATGCCTAACTCTTATGCATTTTGGTAATTATTCAAGCCATCTTCACCTTCCTTAAGCCTTCCTATCTGCTCTTAGATCATAATCTACTTAACAAAGGATGTTGAATTTCATTGAATGTTTTTTCTGTATCTATTGAGACGATCCTTGTTTCTGTTTCTATTTATCTGAGGAATCACATTTATTGATTTGTGTATGTTAAAACATCCTCGTATCCATTCCTGGGATGAAGCCCTCTTGATTATGGTGAATTATCTTCTTGATGTGTGGCTGAATTCAGTTTGTTAGTATTTTGTTGAGGCTTTTTGAATTTATGTTCATAGGGATATTTGTCCATACTTTTTGATGACATTGCCTTCATACATGAGTTGGAGAATTCTCTTCTTATCAATATTATGAATAATTACTGTAGGTTAGGTACCAGTTATTTTTTGTAGATCCGTTAGAATTCATCTATGAATCCCTCTGGTCCAGAGCTTTTTTTTTTGGTTGGATAGTTTTTTATTACTGCTTCAATCTCATTATTCATTACTGGTCTGTCAGGATTTCTGTTTCTTCCTGATTTAGTCTTGGGAGGGTGTGTGTTTCCAGGAATGTATCAATTTGCTCCAGGTTTTCTAGTTTGCCCTCTCCCTCTGCCCAGGTAGAACTGTGGAAGCTGCTATAGTGCTACTCAGGCGGCAGTGGGGGTGCTGTAGAGGTGGGAAGTTGGTGGTGGCAGATGTTGAGGGTTGGTAGGTGCTTCATTGCTCAGATCTCTGGCAGGCAGCTGGTGGGGAGGGTTGTGGGGGTGCAGGTTACTCAGTCACAGTGTGGATGAGAATGCCTACTCTCCCTCCACCCTTCCTGGCTTGGCAGAGGTGATGGGGAGGCAGCTGTAGTAAAGCTGACCCCTCTGCAGACTGGTTGCTCTGGGGATATGACATGTGTTTCAGCAACGTGGAATAAGAAGCTGGTAGGACCCCACTATGTCTGATCTCCAGCACAGTGCTGTGGCACAGTCTCTAAGAAGCTCCCTCATCAGGTTGGAGGCCCACTGAGGTGGGGCAGCCCCCTCACAGCTCAGGCTGCAGGATCTATTGTGGGAGTGTGGAGCCCTGGGAATCTCTCTGTGTGTGGCTGCTTCCCTCAGGGGCCTTCCAGTCTTGCTGAGTGTTACCACCTACCTCTTTCTCCCCCCACTCTGAGACCTCCAGGTGCTTCTCGGATGACTCACTATGTTCTCTCCCAGATCATCCACCTCAGTCTCTTTGTAACATTCGATCCTCTTGTTGAGAGCAATGAGTGCAGATTACTTCTAGTCTGACTTCGGGGCTCCCCAACTCCAACATAACTCTTATATGCACTAGGAAAGCAAAAATTGGTGTTATTCACTTTATGGCAATAATTGCTTTATTGTGAACAGTGCTGCAATTTATATGGAAGCACAAATACTTGATTGAGATCCCAATTTCAGTTCCTTTCAATATATATCCAGAAGTGGGGGGTATTGCTGGATCATAATTTAGTTGTGTTTTTAGTGTATCACGTAATGTCTGCAGCAATTTATCTTCCCACTGACAATGTACAAGGTTTCTCTTCTCTCCAGATTTTTACCAGCATTTATGATCTTTAAAAATATATAATAATCATTCTAACTGGGGTGATATGATACCAACCAAACAACCCCATTGAAAACTGGGCAAATAACATGAACAGAAGTTTTTCAAAAGAAGATAAGCAATGACGGGCAGCACCTGTGGCTCAGTGAGTAGGGTGCTGGTCCCATACACCAAGGGTGGCAAGTTCGAACCCGGCCCCGGCCAGACTGCAACAAAAAAATAGCTGTGCGTTGTGGCAGGTGCCTGTAGTCCCAGCTACTTGGGAGGCTGAGGCAAGAGAATTGCCTAAGCCCAAGAGCTGGAGGTTGCTGTGAGCCGTGACACCATGACACTCTACCGAGGGCAACAAAGTGAGACTTCATCTCAAAAAAAAAAAAAAAAACCTATGAAAAATGAAGGGTGTACTATTGTTGTGTTACTCTTTATATTTCCCTTAAGATCGTCAGTGTTTATACTTGTAGGTGCTCTGATGTCAGATATATATATGTTCTTGATTGTTGTATCTTCTTACTGAATTGACTCTTTTATCATTATATAATGCCCTTCTTTGTCTCTTTCGATAGTGTATGACTAAGATATATTTTCTTTGATATAAATATAGTTACTTGTTCTCTTAGTTTACCTCTTGCATAAAGTACCTTTTCCATCTCTTTACATGTACTTTTGACATGTGTGTGTCCTTAATAAAAGTTGAGTCTCTTGTACACAATATATAGGCACACCTTGGCTTTTTTGTTTGTTTGTTCAGGCACTCTGTATCTTTTGATTAGTGACTTTAACTGATTTGCATTTAAGTTAATTGCTGATAGATAAAGACATACCATTGGCATCTTGTTAATTGTTTTGTGTCTATTTTGTAGCTTTGTTCTTCTCTTTCTTTTTTTCTGTGTTCCTTTGTAATTTGATGATTTTTGTAATGGATTTGACAAATCTTTTCTATTTGTCATTTTTGCTTTTACTATGGAATTTTTCTTCGATGTTATTTTAAGACTTTCATTTTTTTTTTTTGTTTTTTTGTTTTTTTTATTGTTGGGGATTCATTGAGGGTACAAAAAACCAGGTTACACTGATTGCATTTGTTAGGTAAATTCCCTCTTTCAATCATGTTTTGCCCCAAAAGGTGCGGCACACACCAAGACCCCACCCCCCTCGCTCCTTCCCTCTCTCTGCTCTTCCTTTCCCCACCCGTCCCTCATTCTTTCTCTCTCTGATCTCCCCTTCCCTCACCCCCACTGTGTCATTAATTGTCATTAATTGTCCTCATATCAAAATTGAGTACATGGGATTCATGCTTCTCCATTCTTGTGATGCTTACTAAGAATAATGTGTTCCACTTCCATCCAGGTTAATACAAAGGCTGTAAAGTCTCCATTTTTCTTAATGGCTGAATAGTATTCCATAGTGTACATATACCACAGCTTGTTAATCCATTCCTGGGTTGGTGGGCATTTAGTCTGTTTCCACATTTTGGTGATTGTAAATTGAGATGCAATAAACAGTCTAGTGCAAGTGTCCTTATGATAAAAGGATTTTTTTTCCTTCTGGGTAGATGCCCAGTAGTGGGATTGCAGGATCAAATGGAAGGACATCTTATAGTTATAATAGTCTATCTTAAGCTGGTAACAACTTAATTTCAAAAGAATATAAAACGCTACACTTTTGTGTAATTGACGTCTAAATTTACTTCTTTTTATAATATATTGTATATACATTAACAATTTCTTTGGCTATCATTATTCTTAACACCTTTATTTTTTTAACTGTTATACTAGGATTAAAAGTGACATGTGTCTCAACATTATTGATTATATAATTCTGTATTTGTCCATATATTTATACTTAAATATTCTTTTGTGTTGTTCTTTAACATCCTTTTATTTCAAACTGAAGAATTTCCTTTAGTATTTTTTGTAAGGGAAGTCCAGTGCTGAAAATCTCCATCTGTTTTTGTTTGACTGGAAAGTGGATATTTCTATCCATTTTCAAAGAACACATTTGCTGGATACAGTAGTCTTTGCAAGTTTTTTCTTTTTTCACTTTGACTGTCATCCCACTTTTTCCAGGCCTGCAAGAAATCAGATTATGGCTTAATAAGGATTACCTTTTATGTTACAAATAACCATTCTCTTGATGCATTCAAATTTTTCTATTTTTGATTTTTGACAATTATTATAATATACCTTGACATAGATCACTTTAAGTTTCAGCAATTTACTTTTGGCCTGATAAATCTGGAAATCTATTTTTTCCCAATTTGAGATTTTTTGCACATTATTTCTTTAAATAAGCTTTCTGTCACTTTCTCTTTGTTCTCTTATAGGATATAATGAGTATATAGATAATCCATGACTTTTGGTTCAACTTATGTCTGATAATTTTTCAACTGTACAATGGCAAAAGTAATACACATTCAGTAGAGACTGTTCTTGTGTTTCATATAACCATTCTGTTTTTACTTTCAGTACAGTTCAATAATTACATGAGATACTCAACACTTTATTATACTACACTTGATCTTAGCCAAAAGGTCGAGAAGCAATAAACACTTTATTATAAAATAAGTTTTCTGTTAGATAATTTTGTTCAAAGAGAGACTCAAATAAGTGTTTTGTTCACATTTAAGGCAGGCTAGGCTAAGCTATAATGTATAGCAGGTTAAGTGTTAAATGCATTTTCAACTTATAATATTTTCAAATTATGGTAAGTTTTTTGGGATTTAACCCCATTGTAAATAAAAAAATCATCTGTATTGAGTCAATTGATATTGTCCCATATGTCCTGTAGATTTTCTTTACTATTTTTTGTTTATTATTTTTTTCTTTTTTTCATCTCTGACTGGATAATTCCAAATGATCTGTTTTCAGACTCACCAACTTTTTTCTAATTGAGCTGTTTAAACTTTCTATTGACATTTTCAGTGCAATCATTGTATTCTTTAGCTGTAGTATTTTGGTTTTGTTCTATTCATCTTTTTGTTAAACTTCTCATTCTGTTCATATGTAATTTTTCTGGTATTGCCTATTCTCTCTTATATCTACATTGGGCTTTTTAAAAATGATTATTTTGAATTATTTGTCAAGCATTTTGTAGAGATCCACTTATTTGAGGTCAGTTACTAGAGATTTGTTTCTTTGTTGTGTCATTTTTCCTAATTCTTTGTGTTCTTGTGGCTTTACCTCTTCTAGTCTTTGTGGACTAGCCTTGGCAGAGAAAAAGCAGTTAGCCTGTCTGAGGATTCTAGAGGCCCCTCAAACAGGATGCACCTGTTCCACTTCCCTCACTCTCTCCTGAAGGAGGGGTCTTAGAATTGTGTGACTTTTATATATCCTGAAGAGCCATGCTGGTGCTTAAAGTCACTTTTTTCTTTTACCTGGAGCAATTTCCTGCAATGCTTAGGTATTGGGTTCAAGCTTCATTTGTCTCTTTTTCTCCTAAATGAACCTTCTTACGGGTATGTGTCTTTCTCTTACCCTGGAGTTCCATATCAAGTCCTAAGAGTCATAAGCCCCTTTTTCTTTTTTTTTTTCTGCACTTTTTGGCCAGGGCTGGGTTTGAACCCACCACCTCCAGTATATGGGGCTGGTGCCCTACTCCTTTGAGCCACAGGCACCGCCCCATCAGTCCTTTTTCTAGGGTAGTGCACCAAGATCCCAAGAAGATGGATGCAAGCTCCACTTCTGTATCTCCCTTCTGATAGAGCAGTTTCAGAGTTGTGTGCCTTCTCCCAATGCTGCAAAATTGAGCCAGCTGCTGAGATCTTTGCTGACCACTGAGGTCTACCTGCCCTCTGAGAGAGCTCCGTGCAATTGGGAGCACTAGCTGCCAAAGTCCATTGGTTGGTTGACTGCTGGGGTCCATGAGCAGACCAGTTGCAGGGGACCACATGCTGGCCAGCTAGCTAAAGGTCCAAGGGCAAGTTGTTGAGATCATGTGATAGTTGATATAAGAACCTGCCTCTTTTCTTTTTTCCTAGTTTCCCCCCAGGTTTTGAGTTTTGTTGATTCCCTCAGTGTTTTGGGTGAGGTAAGAGGCATGCCTCTTGGGAAGCTCTTCAAAAGGCTGAGGAAGTTGTATGCTGAATTCACTTTCTTTTTCCTGTGTGCTGCGGGAGTCTCTCTTGGCATTCACCTATGCCAGCTTGAGTCATGGATGATGCTAGTAAAGTGAAACTGTTTCAGCTACCTTAGATTTTGTGTTCCATTAGGGTACTGAAACTTGACAAGTGCATTTGAGAACTCTCATAAAGGATTTTTACCCATTGACAGGTAAGTCAGTGCTTCTGTGGGGGAATGAAAACTGATACCTTCTATTCTACCATCTTCATGACATCACTTCTTCACCTTAATTTGTGAAAGTTATTTCAACTGATTGGATAATTCTAGGATAACCTATCTTTCTCTCTTCTCAGTATTTTAATGATTCAATTCTTTCATAGTCTGGCTTTTACAGTTTCTGATGAAACCTAGCTCAGAGTATACTCACAAGAGTTTTCTTAGGTAGCTCTGCCAATGTGAATTTCTGGACATGATAATTTTTTTTTTTTTTTGTTGCAGTTTTTGGCTGGGGCTGGATTTGAACCTGCCACCTGCGGTATATAGGGCTGGCACCCTACCCCTTTGAGCCACAGGCGCTGCCCGTGGACATGATAATTTTATCTTGTGTGTTTTTCCCTAGGACTTAGTAACTTTCCCACTCTGTGGAATTCCACAAGATATGCATATTTATACTCTTTCTTATCAAAATTTAATCTCTGTAAGAGAAGTCCAACGGCCTTATTTATCTAGGTAGATAGAAAATCCCCAGTAAATGTTTTAAATTAATATTAATACGTTTCTTTGTACTCATTTTAAATAAGATATTTAAATTAGAACACTTTAGTTTTATCTAAGTGCCTAAAATAATGTATCTTAAATATTAATCATAGATACGAATTTTGACTACTTAATATGTGCCAGGCACTATGAGAATCAGGTATGTATCATTATCTTTATTTTTCATATGAGAAAACAGAAGTTCAAGAGTTTACATGAATATCCAAAGTCATACAGCCAGGATGTGGTAGATGAGCAGGATTCAGATGTCCTGGGAAAACCTCATGATCTGAGCATCTTCGTAAATGCCGCTTCCTCCTAAAAGACAGATCATTGGAAGCTGCTATTGCATTATAACACTGCGTTGATCGTGTGTGTTGAGTATCAAGCCTACCTTTCTTTTAAACATTTTAAAGGCTTCTCAGAAAACACTAGACTTCTCAAAAAATATAATTAAGCTTTTCAGATATTCTAGTGTATTTAAAACTATTACAGTTGCAAGTGACAAAAACTCAATTAAACTGACATAAACAAATATGAGGAATTTATTATCTCATATAAACAATCTACAGCAAATGCAAGGGTGGCATTGTGCTAGGAGATGACAGAGTTCATGAACTTTATCCAGTCAGGTTTTTTCCTTTCACAGTTTCTTATCTCTGATTTTTTCCTGCTTATCAGATTTTCCTATTTCAGTTTGGGAAGATGGTTTAAAACCACTGCAGACTAAAAAACCATCTTTCTGTATAACTTGAGAGGCAAAAGAGAGATCTTGACAATCCCCTTTTAGATCTTACTGAGAAGTCCTCTGGCCACGCTTGATCCACCCATTTGGTGTTATAATAATCACTGTGGCTTCAGGAATGCAGCAAAAATTTGGGCTCAGTGTGAATTAGGGACTCACCCATCTTTTGGCTAGGGAAGTCACTAGAAACACATGGATGAAATGGAAAAGAAGACATTTCCTAAACAAAAGCGAATATTATTGTTATTAGAAAAATGTAATGGGGGCAGGGACTGGTTTAACAGAACAGCTTCTGTGCACTGTATTGCGAAGCATTTCTAGATGCTAGGATTTTGGTAGGTTCTTCTCTTTTAAAAAATTGAGGTTTAGGGGCAATGAAATGCTTAATTAAATGATTATCTACTTTCCCCCTAGACTTAGACATCTAGCTATATCACCAATGTGAGAAGTGGACTTAGAAGCACTTTTAATTACATAGATAAACCCACCATTCCCACAGAGTTAGAAAATCTGGCTCAGTTTATTCATAAATGGGTACTTGGGACGGAGGTACTTGAATAACAACAATCACATAACAGATAAACTACATGAGCCATATGTCACATATAAGCTAGCCAGAGAAATAATTCTCAATTTGATATCAAGAATTTACATTTTTTAAATGTCACCAGACCTTACCATGATACAAAAGAATTTCATTTTTCACATAAAAACTCATATCATCCAAAGAATGCCAAGCTGCAGGTCAAAGAACATGTGACTTTGAAGACTGAACTCTCAATTTCAGATTCCTCTTTGATTCATGGTAGGTTACACCAAACTACAGAAACGAGAGCGGCTGCATATGTTGTCAGACTTAATGGCAAAAGTTACATAGAATTGGCTAATTAAATAATAAGTGGATCCTGACTTATATTGAGGTGAATGTCAGAATTCATCTGTGTGAGTATTATTTGACAGGGGCGATACATTTTTTTCTCTGGGGTTGATATTTTCCAAAACCCTTGTGTATCCTAGGGCATTTCAAAGTAATACACCGAAAGGCTAGATTAGCAGCAGTTGAATTTTCAGATACCTTCAAGCGGCCACTCTAATTAGCACATATCTGGGATCTTTAAAGAGTTTAAGCTGTATTCATGCAAACTTAAAGGAAATGGAGGAGATAATAGGATGTGTTTATATGCATCCATATGCTTCATACGACAGGGATGTTACTGGAGCTGGAGTTGGGTAAGAAAACAGAATTCTTATTATATTAAGAGACTTTCTAAGACAAAGGAGATTGGACACAGACTCTTTTCAGGGTTTACAATTCATTGTCAAAACCTCAGTGAAGTAAATTTCTACTAGTTCATGCAAATAGTTTGTGGGAGATCATTGATTTAAGTAATAAATGGTACAAGAAGCAAATATACAGAGAGATGGAGAGATTGCAGATTCACGGAGTTCTTCTGATTAGCTTCAGCTGTCCTTTTTCTTTTTTCTATCTATGACTTTGCTTCTGTCACTGCCTCTACTTTCTCTAGACCCTGCTGCCTAAATCTGTTGTAGGAAATAGTAGACCACACACTACCCTACCATAAATGATATGATGTCCTTTATTTGTAATGCAAAATAACAAGAATAAGCAAATTTATTTATAAGCAAACAGAAATTAAAGATAAAAGTAGTGCAGTGTTCTTAGTACTGAGACCCCTCTACTCACATAGGCTTAGACTTTATGAAGTTACAGGGAAAGTATAACAAGGCTCATGAAGTCCAAGTTACAGAATCTGAGGAAACCTACTGACCTCATGATGTACAACGGAATCATACAAACACGATGTTATTATATAAAGTGGAACATTCAGGAGTTTCACAAAACTTCATAATCTTGAAATCTCTTTCTCCACTGAAACAATTTTCACTTTGCCACTCAGTGTAGCCTTCTCATCATTAGCAAAGATTCAGGAAGAAAGACTGCAAATGAACATTTCCATTTGGATGTGAATTTAGTGGCCTCATCTTCTGAAAACTTACAGGTGGTGGCCTTTGATAGTTCCAGCCAATCCACACTTAAAGGCTGCAGAACATCAGCTTCAAGGGCCCAGGAATACCATTCAGATTGTATTTATTTTCCCTAGTGTCAAGCACCAATAAATAAGTGGAATATCAAGAATATTTTGTTACTTTGTAGCTGATATGTAAAGAACAGTAGTAATTTTCATAAAATACATTATCTGTAAAGTTCAGGATGAGGGGCCAAAAGCATTATTTAGAATGCAAGAATGGAGGGAAAGTCAAGCCAGAGTAATAAGGGGGACGTCACCTATTGACTGCAAGATCTCTGCCTATGAACCTGGCACAAGGATTGTTCCACCCATTCACTGTGTACGCCTCAGTTTTTAGAGGCTTTTTAAAACTTCTATCAAGAGCTAAAGTTTAGTTTTTTAATTATTGCTTTGTTTTTCTAAATGTGTTAAACTCTATCTTGGGAGCCATCAAAATATGCGTTAAGTTTCCCAGTTATTAAAGAGTACAGCAGAAAACAAAATGACTTCCTAATAAATTTTACCAATAACAGTAGAAGCAACAAACGAAAGTTTTGTGTTGACCACTGAGGATGAAGACGGACATACATGTGTCGGTCACCCCTTAAAGGGCTTACAGTTCATTTCCAAATATCCTTTATAAAAGGAATTGTTTAAATAAATTAAATGAAAAACAAAAAAATTCACTATCTACTTCCGAGTGGCAATTTTTACCTATCATAAATTTCTGAGGTCTTAAATACTTTTCATCGTGTAGAATTACCTTCCTGAATGTGCCTTTAAAAAACCAAACCAATCACTAGCATCCACAAACTTACATATATAATAGTTCAACCCAGCTTGCTCATGGACGCTTAAGTTTCTCAAAATGCTATACATTTTACAGTTTAACAATTTGAAACCAACTAAAAAAGACCTTTAACCTTTTTTTTTTTTTTTTTTAAATTTGAGACTGAGTCTTACTCCATTGCTCAGGCTAGCGTTCAGTGGTGTCATCATAGCTGAATGCAACCACAGATTCCTGGGCTCAAACAATCCTCCAGCTATATCCTCCCAAGTAGTTAGGACTACAGGCATGCACCACCATGCCCAACTAATTTTTAAATTTTTTTGTAGAGATGAGGTTCTGCTGCGTTGCTCAGGCTGATCACAATTCCTGGGCTCAAATGATCCCCGTGCCTTGGTCTCCCAAAGTGTTGTGATTACAGTTGTGAGTTGCTGCACTCAGCTCCTTTTTACCTTTTAAAGGCCACACCTGTTAAAAATTTAAGCCAGTAAGGTGCTAATTCTTATAGATTATTTAAAGAGGAAGTAGATTCTTAAAAGCACCTAGGCAAAATTCAAGGAACAATTTATATCTCTGTAAAGAACAAATTTATTCCTCTGGGCATGGAATGATAATATTGTTACTATTATACTCATGTAGAATTTGGATTTAGAGATATACAAAGCACTACTGTGTTTAAAAGTTTTGTAAGATATACTTAGTATGGAAAGAGGTCTTTAAAATATGTACAGTATGATCTAAATTTGGGGGGCTGCATATATATATTTATAAAAGATATACATTAAAGTTAGTGGTGGGCTTACAGATGAACATTAGCTGCTTCTTTATAATTTGCTGTTTTCCAAAATTTCCACGGAATATTATTACAATATTATGTTAAAAGTTATTCAGAATAAAAATAGTCACGAATTCTGACTATGTGTGAGGTGACCAGCTGATGCATGATTTGGGGAAATTTGTGTAACGGGTGTCCTATGTTCATTGAGAAACATAGCATGAGTCGGGTACTGGAATTTTCAGCCACAGGTGAACTTCCAAATCATAATGTATTACCTTATAGTGTCACCAACAAGCAGAGAAATATTAAGACTGTAAGTATTGGCAAGCAACTCAAATCGGAAATAAAATTGGTGTTTAAAAAAAAAACTTATGAAGTGTATGGGACAAGGATGCAATAACTGACTATCTTTTCATGTTAAAATTTAGAATCAGGCCCAGTGTGGAGGCTCACGCCTGTAATCCTAGCACTCTGGGAGGCTGAGGCTGGTGGATTGCTTGAGCTCGGAGTTCAAGAACAGCCTGAGAAATAGTGAGACCCTCTGTCTCTACTAAAAACAGAAAAATTCGTGGGGTGCCGTGGCCAACGCATATAGTCCCAGTTGCTGGGGAAGCTGAGGCATGGATTGCTTGAGCCCAAGAATTTGAGGTTGCTGGGAGCTATGATGCCATGGCACTCTACCCAAGGTGATAGACTGAGGCTCTATCTCAGAAAAAAAAAAATTTAGAACCATATAATTTGAGCATCATATAACCATGTATGCAAAATTTCCTATTTCTGCTACTAGTGTAATTAGATATATTTCCCTTCTTCATAAAAAGATGAACATCCTAAGAAAATAAAAACAAGTATTTGAAAACTCTAAGATGAGAAAAGTACACATAAAAGAATGTAATATTTTCTGTAGGAACTTCTTAAATTTCCACTTACCCGTCTGTCTCTGGTGAAGATCTTGCTATGTGAATGGTGACAAATGAGTGGCTGATGTACTACTATAGGGATAAGGATAAAAAACTGCTACAGGATTAAAAAATATTCACTTATTATTTGACATAATTCCAAAATTATTGCTCTTATAAAGTTTTTGAGTTATGGGGAATATGTCTTTTATATTTTGATGTGGTTGGATGATCAATAGAATGTAGATTGGGGGAGAGTTGGAACATTAAGTCCTTGTTTATAATTTCAAAAGCTAGAGGAAAATATTTTTAATATAATTTTTTGAAGTGTGGACAGTATTTTTTTTGTGTGTGTGTGTGCAGTTTTTGGCCGGGGCCAGGTTTGAAACCGCCCCCTCCGGTACATGGGACCGGTGCCCTACTCCCCGAGCCACAGGTGCTGCCTGGACAGTATCTTTTATAACATTTACAAAACAAGCTCTAGGGAACTTGCAACAAACTGTTTGTTGTCAATAACTGAAAAGTAAATGCCATTTAAGAACCACCAACTTTTTAAAATTCTCAAGAAAGAAACGAAGCTTGAAGAAAATATACAGAAAATATTCAGAAGAAATTTTGTATTTTCTAGATTCCGTGTTTAGAATTAGTCTTCCAAGGTATAATAGGCTTGTTTATTCATTGGTTAAAAGAAATAATTTGGTTATAGCAGAGAATTCAAGTTATTGTTTTCCTGAAGCAAATAATGCTAATATCCATTTCTTTTTGGAACATGATGATTATATTAATTATATAAGGTAAATAAATAATTAAGATAACTACTTAAGAGTTACCTATACACATACATGATATTTCTATATATAAATCATGTCTTCTAATTTAAAACTCTAAGATATATTACAATATATAAAGGATAGTGGCAAGATATAATAAAACTGTCCATAAGAATTAAAAATTATTTTACATATATGTTTATTGTATATATACATATATACATATACACATAGCATATCCATAAAGTTTGTGTGCAGTTTAAAATAGTTGTAAAATTAAAATTGCACACAAACTTTATGGATACCCTGTATATTTCAAACTGCTAAGAAGCTAAAATTCACTACTGTTACCCTATATATTTTCTTAACTCTGGTTCTGATAACTACCTTTCCTAAGTCAGCAGGTGCTAGGCTGGGAGGGAGAGGTGTGGGGAGATGCAACTGTAGAAGCTACAGCTCTTGCAGGTCTGGATGGAGAGAATATGTTGAAATTTTCCTCCCTGGAGTGACAGAAAAATAGCTGTGGGCCAGTTGCAAACATGCCTGAAACAACAGGTTGAAAGAATGCAGATTCTTATGAGCTTCTCTAGGGGGGTTATTCAAACCTGATACTGAAGAAACTATAAGAGAATCTTATTAGGTACGTTGATGAGTTTTCTCTGCCTTGTAGAAAAGGTGGCTAGAAAACTTACCTTTGAAATTGACGGGTTAAGGAGCAGAAAGACTTACTCCCATTGTCAGACCGAGTCTGGTGACTTTCCAGCTGCTCTGAGTCAGCCCACAGGGGTGAGAAGCCACTGAGGTTACCACCACTTTTACTATTGGCACTAAACTGAACAGAGTCTAGTAGCTGGCTCAATCCTGGTGAATAGTCGAAGAAAAATATCTAACTCACATAAGGCAAACCAGAAGTTACAAAAAGAAAGAACTAGAAAAAAAGCAGAACGGCTGGAAGCAGTAAGTGAAAGCTTAGATTTAAAAGATAAGCAAAAAGTAAAAAAATAAAATATAAGCAAAAATCGCTAACCTAACTTTACACTTTAATGAACTAGGAAAAAACAGTAAACTAAAGCAAAAGCAGAATGGTTCCTTCCTCAACAGGATAAAAGGGAATATGGAAAATAGCTACTACACACATCATACCTATGATGACAAAATAAAAGCTTTTCTTCTAACATCAGGAATGAGACAAGGGTGATTGCTTTTACCACTGCAATGGGAAATTATACAGGAAATTCTAGCCAGAGCAATTGGGCAAGGAAAAGAAATAAAAGTCATCCAAATTGGAAAGGAAGAAGTGAAACTATCTCTGTTTCCAAATTACATGATAGAAAATTCCAACAATCCACAAAAAAGCTACTGAAGCTAATGAACAGATTCAGCAAAATTTTTGCATACAAGATTAATGCACAAAACCCAGTTGTGTTTCTAGACACCTCCAGTAAAAAAAATCTGAAAGAAAAATTAAGTAAAAAATTAAATCCATTGACAGCAGCATCCAAAGGAATACCCCAGATAAAATTGTTAAGGAGATTATGATGATTAATTTTATGTGCCATCTTGACTGGGCTAAGGAATGCCCAGATAGCTAGGAAAACATTATTTCTGAATGTGTCTGTCAGGATGTTTTCAAAACAGATTGGCATTTGAATTGGTAGACTGAGCAAAGACAACCCTCACAAAAATTTATGGACATCATCTAATCCATTGACAGCTTGAAAAGAACAAAAAGATTCTGTTTGATCTGGGACAGCAATTTTCTCCTGCCCTCAGACGCCAGTGCATCTGCTTCTCAGGCTTTCAGAGTCAAACTGGGACTTATGTCACCAGGCCCAGTCACTAGGCCTTCAAATTTGAACTGGAACTGTACTGTCAGCTTTCCTGGGCTTCCAATTTGTGGACAGGCAGATCATGGGATTTCTTAGCCTCCTTAATTGTGTGAGTCAATTCCATATAATAAATCTCTTTCTGTTTGTCTCTCTGTATGTATCCTATTGGTTTTGTTACTCTGGAGAAACTTAACTACTATAAAGGTTAAAGACTTGTACACTGAAAACTATAAAACATTGCTGAGAGAAATTTAAGAATAAATGGAAATACATTAGTGTTCATGATTAGAAAATTTAATATTGTTATATCACACTGTACACAGAAAGCTACGTATTCAATGCTGTTCCTAACAAAATTTTAATGAGCTTTTTGAAGATATGAAAAGGCCAATTCTCAAATTAATATGGAATTGCAAGCATCCACTAATAGCCAAAAAAATCTGGAAAAAAAACAACTAAATGGATAGGATTTTTAGAAGAATGAACTAAGATATCTTCCCTGATTATTTTTTGTAATCTGGTCAGTTAATAAACAGTGACTGCTTTCAAAACTTCCTGCAAAGCTACAGTCGTAAAAACAGTATAGCACTGATGTAAGGATGCACATATAGATAAATTGAAAATGATTGCGTGTTCAGGAATAAAGCCATATAACTATGGCTGATTGATCTTCAGGAGTCATGCCAAAAACATTTAGTGGCATGGTTGTTAACCATGAAAATAGTCTTTTAAATAAATGTCACTAGGACAATTAGATTTCCACATGCAAAAGAATTAAATTTGATCTCTACTTCACACCATATACAAATATTAACTCAGAATAGATCAACAACCTAAATTAGGAGTTGAAACCACAGAACTCTTAGGATACAACATGGGGGTAAATATTTATGACTGTGGATTTAGCAATTTTAGATATGTCACCAAAAACACAAGCAACAAATTTTCATCAAAATTAAAAACTTTTGTCTATCAAAGGACAATGTCAAGCAAGTATGTTTGCAAATCATGTATCTGATATGTAATAGTCCAAATGTAGAAACAGTCTAAAAGTTCCTCAAAAAATGAATAAAGGACAGATGCATACTACAATATGGAGGAATCTCAAAAACACTATGTTAAATGAAATATTCAGGAATAAAAGATCACCTATCATAAGATTCCAGTTACATGAATATCCAGAATAGGTCAATTCAGAGAGAGAATCAATTTTGGAGATTGCTAGGGACTGGGGGCGGGGGTTGGGGGGTGGGAAGTTATGGGGAGAAACTTCTAAATGAGTAAGAAGTTTTACTTTGGATTGACAAAATGTTTTGAAACTAGATAGAGATAGTTGTACAACATCGTAAATGTACTAATCGTTGCTTTTTTGTTCACCTTGAAACAAATGATTTATTATTATGTTATGTGAATTTTACCTGCATAAGTTCTTAAACACAATATAAGGAGAGTATTTAAGGAGATTCCAATAAATTATATTCACTTTATTTTCACCAAATTGGAACTAAGAAAAAAACCTCTAAGGTTTTGATTTTTTTTAAAATTTCAGATTAACGTGTGGGTACAAACAGATTCCACAGTTGGCGTTCGTAATGTTAAAGTCCAATTTGTAGGTGTGTCCCACACCCAGACAGTGTGTCATATACCCATGCAAGGTACCTATTGGGTGGGAATTTACCTAACCTCTTTCCCCTGGCCTTGCCTACTTGAATTTCGTTGAGTTTTTTAATGTGCTAGTTCCAATTTAGTGTTGGGTATGTGTGATGTTTTTCCATTCTTGTGATTCTTCACTTAGGAGAATGGTCTCTAATTCTAAATAGATGGGTGCAAAATATACATAATCTCTATTTTTTCTAATGTCTGAAAAATATTCCATGGTGTTAAGAATTTTAAAATTATAAGAAAATTGATAAATAAATTGAATGAAACAATGGTGTCCATTAAAAGGCTGACAGTGACCTTGAAGATGAAGAGGGAATAATATCTCAAAATAAAGAGTAGAAGTGCCAAGGGGTGAGAAATCATGAGAGGGGAGAAAGGGGAGCTGGGAGGAAGTATCAAAGAGACCCAATGGGGGGTCCAGAGGAAGAAAAAGGAACAGATGGAGGAGATTCAATAATTAATAAATGATAGAAGGAGACTAAACTCAAGAAAGACTTGAATTTTCACTTTGAAAATTCAGCTTCCAGGCAGAACTGAAAAAAGACATACATATAAATTGGTCAAATTTTCAACTCTGAAGAGACAGAGAAAATTATGTAAGTTTGCAAGCGGCAGAAGTAGTTATGCAGAAAGAAGGCCCAGACTGCCGTGAGACTTCTCACCTACTGACACTAGACAGTTCTGAAGCACTGCAGGGCCGCAGCCAGTGTCCCGCACACAGTCAGGGGTGCTGCTCATTCCACTAAGTGAAAAAAAGGGTTGTCCAGAGAATATGTATTCAGCATGCCCTATCTGAGGAAAACAAGCATATTCCAACTAAAAAATGAATCAGAACAGGCTTCAGAATAGGGGAAGATGAGATGAGAAAAAAGTGGTGAGCAAAATTTATGTCTGTATATAGGTACATGGTATATACACCCAATGGAAATTACAATGCATAAAAATTTATATTCTATATTTACCTTTACGCTATTTAAAATGATATTTATGTGGTTAATAAGAGAATGACCAGTAATGTGTGATTTAAGTATTAAAAACCAACTCCTAAAATAGAAAAGATAGCTCATGTGGAAAAAAATCTTCTAATTAGGAGAAATCAAAATACTAAATTACCTCAGCAAAGCCTAACAGTTGAGATGGGCTGGACAAGAGGAAGAGGCTGGGAAGTTAAAGCCAGCAAAGCTCTGAAAGGGGATGAGGAGTGAGAAGAACCCTGAAAGTTCTGGAAGAATGTCTGAAAGTCACGTATTACTGGGCGGAAGAGGAAATAGCAACGGTGATGGGGGAAGTAAGTTACACCTAGTTTTCATATATGTTATATGAAATGTCAGTAAGCTGTATATCATATTTGAAATAGAAATGATCAGGTTGAGTTAAACATGAAATCCATTCTATATCGCTTACAAGGAACACAGTTAAAATCAAATATAAAACAAGTTGAAAATAAAGGAGAAGGCAAAGAAATTCTCAGGCAAATAATCAGACAGCATACTGGCCACCTTAACATCAAAGACGGTAGTATTTAACATCACAAGCATTATGGAAGAGACAGATACTTTGGGAAATCATAAACAAGCTGAATTTAGGAAGATAGACTGCTATAAAGCCCTATGACCAGAACATGTAGCTGTTATATACAAAAGGGAGTTATAATTTGATTAAAATACCATAACTGAGAGAAAGAATACACTGTAATATTTCTAAATAATAAAGTTCTAATAGAGATAAAGGTAATTAAGGTCACCATGTAATTTATCAATATACTAAACCACTTGGTTATATGTGTGTGTGTGAATTTATGCCATTGGTTAGAGAATATATGTTTTGTATCTCTGTTGAATGTACATAAAATTTGATCATGTGCTAGGTCACAAAGATAAGCATAAATCAAAGGTAGTAGGCATGATATAGGTCACAGTTTTTTTTTTTTGAGACAGAGTCTCACTATGTCACCCTCAGTAGAGTCCTGTGGCAACATAGCTCACAGCAACCTCAAACTCTTGGGCTCCAGTGATTCTCTTGCTTCAGCCTCCCAAGTAGCTGAGACCATAGGTGCCCGCCACAACGCCCGGTTATTTTTTTGTTGCGGGTGTTTAGCAGGCCTGGCTGGGTTCAAACCTGCCACCCTAGGTGTACATGGCTGGTGCCGTAACCACTGTGCTATAGGCACCGAGCCACAATTTCTGATTATAATAAAATAAATTAGAAATGAATAAATTTTAAAATGATTGAAAAACTTTACTACATGGTAATTAAGGCACAAACTCTTACACACTCTTTGGATCTAAAAGGAAATCAAAACAATTACAACTTATCGTGAAAGCAAGAAGAAAAGAAGCCATACAAAATCAATGGAACAGAATGAAAGCTTTTTGACCTTAAAAAGCTTAATTATTAAACCAGTAAGAATAAAAAAATGTCAACTACTATTCATTGTGAATAGCCTGAGGGAAAAAACCAAGTTTTCCAGTGGAAGTGAACAAAGTGAAAAGTTGACTGTAAACAACAGAAGCCAGAACAAATAAGGTCAAAAAGTGTTTTTCTTTTCTTTCTTTTTTTTTTTTTTTTTAGATTCAGAGTTTCACTTTGTCACCCTCGGTAGAGTGCTGTGGCACCACAGCTCACAGCAACCTCCAGCTCTTGGGCTTAGGCGACTCTCTTGCCTCAGCCTCCCGAGTAGCTGGAACTATAGGTGCCCTCCACAACGCCTGGCTATGTTTTTGTTGCATATGTTTTTGGCCAGGGCCGGGTTCGAACTCGCCACCCTCGGTATATCCTACTCACTGAGCCACAGGCACCACCCCAAAAAGTGTTTTTCTTAAAAGAATATGGAAATAAAGCCCTCTGCAACCTGGTTAAGAAAAAGAAAATAGAGAAATAGAATAAAATTAAAAAGATGGGGAGTATAACAATACATATCTGAAAGATATTAAAATGATAAAAAGGAATAAATACAATTTTCTTGTAACAAATTTGAAATTCTAGTATCCACCTATCTCTCTAAGAAGGATCCAAACAGAAGTGACTAATAGATTTATAATCACAGAAGAGATAGGAGAGCAATTAAACCTTACCACTACAAAACATGCCAGTGCCAAATGGCTCTATGGCTAAGCTCTATTTGAGCTTTAATAAAAGACATTGAAATACTCTTTAAATTTTTCATTTCATTTTATAAACCAAGCATTGAACTTAATCATAAGACTTGAACATGATAGTAAAGAAAATGAAAACCACAGACCAATTATACCTATGAATACAAATGCAAAAATTCAAAATAAAATAGCAACAAATAGACGGTAGTAGATGTTCAAAGACAAATGTATCATGTCCAACAAGAGTGCATTCCAGAATGCAAAGACAGGACAATATTAGGAGGGCATAACAAAATTATTAATGAATTACACAGCAAATTAAAGGCCAAAAAATGTCACGAGAGGTGCTAAAATGACATTCGATACCATTTAGCAGCAAACCCTAATAAAAATCCCAAGTAATATAGAAATATAAATAAAAATGTGTTGGAAACAAATATTTGCCATTGTGTTTAAAGTCAGAAAACTGAGACAGATGCTTTTAGTACTGATTTGATACCAGCAACTAGAGGGACACAAGTAACTGAAATATTTTCACTCAATTCAGAATTAAAAATACATAAGAGGAAAAAGGGAAAAATAATTCCTCCAAGGTAAGGATGGCATGTACCATTCAGAGACTTAACAGGATGTATTTCATGAACTAACGATACTCCTAACATACCAAGTTTTAGGATTCCATGACATTCTCCAAAACACTTTTTATAAGGTACAGATTTCATAAAAGGCTTGGTGTTAGAGTAATAATAAGTGCTCTTTTAAAATAATTTGATATCTGACTGACCATGCTATATTTCCATTTTCTTAATGTTAAGGGTCCTGTAGAGCTAGCTTCAAGGGCACAGGACTAATGTGGCTGCACAGAGGCCCCACACGCTGAAGGGTCCCCTGCTTAAAAGCACCCCATGCTCAGGGTTTAATTCTCTGTAGTCACTCTCTTGAAAATCACAATAATTTTTCCACAGAATTTGCATTTCGGAAGTGAAATGCAACAGGATAATGGAGTATGCACAGTGCAGAGGGGAAGAGGGGCCCTTGGATTCTGGACTCAGGTGTAGTCCCTTCCTCTGCTGCCTCTTACCAGCCCTCTACATCCTTAGATGAATTATCAGCTTCCCCTCCCTCTGGCTCCCAGACCCCACCAGGTTTCCTCCTCCCTGCCCTTATCTGGAGATCACTCCAGCCCTCTACTCAGCCTGGGTCTGAGACGTGCTGGGCTGGGTGCTGGAACTCATGGCATCTGGGGGCAGAGCTTGGTGGCAGGCTGGCAATGCCGCAGAGCCTTTAGGCCTGTGCCTCCGGGGAGCAAGCCTTTCATCCACTCTCTTCAGTACTGAGTTCTACCTGGTCGAGGCAAATGTTGCAATCCTCAGTTTCTCCCATGTGCTGTGGGTTAAAGCATCAGCCCAATGGGAAAGAATGATCCCTGGCTTGACTTCTGCGTTCCCACGAGGGACATGTCACTTCTGTCTGGCTACTGGCTGGCTGTGGGCCCTGAGGTGGGCCAAATCACAGTCCGGTTCTTGGGTGCCCCTGAGGGCTTGCGTTTGCCCGAGAATGTTGCCACACTCCAGAGAGCATTGCATTAAAGAGCAAATTTAAAAAACCAAGGCAGGTCAAGAATGAGACACTGGGAACAAGAAAACTGTTTTTATTTCAGTACCTTTTCTGGTACATTTTTTCTGCTTTTTGAACAAGGGACTTCACATTTCCACTTTGTATTTGGCTCCACAAATTATGTGGCTGACTCTGGCATTAGGAAACTACAACATGGAGTATCTATAATTTATGATTGCAAACAGAGCATAGTCAAATTTCATCTTGCTTGGGACCTTTGTTTTAGCCCAATTAGTCAGGTAATAAGGCTTTATTTTCAAGTTCATGGACTTGTAAAAATTTTATATATTTCTTTTTGGGACAAAGAAAGACTATTTATGGCAAAGATTCTGAATAAACCAAAGTATGTGTAGGTTCATAAGATTTGCACGGTTCCTGGTCCATATCAAATTATGTTTGTTCTCTATCAAGGCCATGCACCATCTCAAAGGAGACTTTTGAATTAGAAAATTGAAGGAATTATACCTAAATATTGTAAAAGTTATCAGTACACAATAATTAACAAACATTACTCTAAACGGTGAAAAGATAAAAATTAAAATTAGTAATAATGCCCACAATCATTATAATTTTCTTTGTTTTGTGGGTCTTAGTGAATGTAGTAAATCAAAAAGAGAGTCAGGGCTGGGGGTGGTGGCTCAGGCCTATAATCCTAGCATTCTGTGAGGCAGAGATGGGTGGATTGCTTGAGTCCAGGAGTTCGGGACCAGCCTGAGTAAGAGTGAGACCCGGTCTCTACTCAAAACAGATAAACTAGCCAGGCATTGTTGTGGACACCTGTAATCCCAGCTACTGAGGAGGCTGAGGCATGAGGTTCGCCTGAGCCGAAGAGATTGAGGTTGTTGTGAGCGATGACTCTTTGTAGCCAGGGCACAGAGTGAGATTCTGTCTCAAAAAGAAGAAAAAAAAAGGAAAAGAAAAAATGAGTCAGAGTAAAAATCTTAGTACATATGATACTTTAACATATGAAATTGTGTGAGGAAAGAGTACAAACAGTACATTTTTAATAAATGGCACAATAGCCTAGACTACCCATTTGGAAGAAAATAATCATCCTTTACTTTTTATAAAATACATAACTAATTACAAATAAATTAAAAAATTGAATGTAAAAAATGTAAATAATACAAATTTTATAAGAAAATTTAGTAGATAAAATTCTGAAATACTAGAGGTAATGTTTTAATCAAGACAAGAACCCAAGAACCCTCATACTATTAACAAAAATAAGTACACGTTTAACCAAATAAACTACTTACAAAGATACAAAAACCAAATTAAATAGACAAATGAGAAATGGTGAAAAAAATTTGCAAATTAAAGCTATATCTATAGCATCGTGTATACCAAATAAATTTACTCTTTATAAACTATTAACAAAGTGGTTAAAAATAGAAAAATGACCAAGGGTTATAAAGATAATTTACACAAAAGTAAATTAAAAATTGTTAATAAATAAACGGACATATACTCAACTTCTTTAATGTTAAGAGAATGCAAAATGATGTAAGAATACGTTGTTATTTTATATGTATTTGAGAAAATTTACAGAGGTGACACATATTGGTGTCTGGGAGTCTGAAGAGAGAGTATTCTCAAACATCTCTGATAGAAATAAGAATGATTTTGGGAAAAATTGTGTCAATAGCTATTAAAATTCAGAGTATCCCCAGCCCTTCGGTTCTTGAATCCCATTCCTGTCAATCTATGCCATAGACATAAAAGCACTAGAATGAAAGTATACTCACATGAGAAAAAATGTCTATATTAATATAAATAGTGACCAAAATATGTAATGGCCAAAAAAAGTTCATTAAAATAATGTCTTTCAATAGAAAAATGAATGAATAATTTCGAGCATTATACATGTATTATCCAATATATAGTTATTATAAACAGTGAATCAGGCCAACATCAGTTTATTTAGTGGGATTTCTGTAATATACATGAGAGAGAAGATGTGGGGTATATGAAGCAACCGTAATTTGAAAATCTGAAAGCTGAAATGCTCCAAAATCTAAAACTTTTTGGGTGACAACACGATATCACAAGTAGAAAATTCCATACCTGATCTCATGTGATGGGTTCTATCAAAATTTTGTTTCATGTACAAAATTATTTAACATAGTTTATAAAATTACCTTTAGACCATGTGTATAAGGTGTATAAATATATAAATAAATTTTTAGACTTGGGTTCCATACCAATGATTGATGTCTAATTACGTATATGCAAATATTCCAAGATCCAAAAAGAATTTGATATCTAAACCACTTCTGGTCCCAAGAATTTCAGATAAGGGATTCTCAAGCTATGTAATACACATGCACACACATGTTGTGTATAAATATATATGTATATAAGAATTATATACATACATATCTTATATTTATGTATATAAGAATGATTATGAGAAGGTAACTTTTTAAAAATTATAGTCTTTTCTAAAAATTACAAAACATTGTAAAAATTTAAGCAATGTAGATGTGATAATTTCCTTTTTGTTTTTCTCCTGTGTCTCTGTTAAAAGTTTGATGTGTCCACCAGTTGCAGTAGCTCAGGCCTGTAATCTGAGCGCTCTGGGAAGCTGATGTGGGTGGACTGCTTGAGCTTGGGAGTTCAAAACCAAACTAAGCAAGATCAAGACCCATCTCTACCAAAAATAGGAATGCTAGCAGGGCATAGTGGTGCATGCCTGTAGTCCCAGCTACTCGGGATGCTGAGGTAAGAGGATTGCCAGTGCCCAAGAGTTTGAGGCTGCTGTGAGCTATGAAGCCACAGTACTCTACCCAGGGTACAAAGTGAGACTCTGTTTCAAAAAAAAAGAAAAAATAGTTTGATGCGTATTCTTCTAGAACTTTTTCTACACACAAACACAAACACACGCTTTCGTTTTACCTTAAGCACACAGTAGTAGCCTATTTTTTAAAATTGATATTTACCTTCCTTTTCCCTCTCCTCCAACATAACCTGAAGTCATGTAGCCTTCCCCCCCATTGCAATACCCCATCATCTACCTTTCTTTTCAAGAGCTGTTTCATAAAGTGAATGTGCCATAACTTATTAGCTCCTTTTCACATTTCTGAGCAAACCAGTTGTCTACGTTGTGTGTATCACATATTCCTGTGAAGAACATTCTATCTCTAATCACATTCTTGTTCTCTTATCAAAGACCTTTGGAAAGTACATTTGGCTTTGTGCTTCTTGCCATAATGGAGACCGTGCATGACAGGAGGAACCATGGGCCACCTTAGCAAGAGGATGTCAGGAAAGACTTGTGCAATTTGGCTTTTGTTAGGTAATTTGGGGTAGGGTTCAAGGAAATGGTCTTTGTTTGCTAGTTTTGTTTTGTTTTGGTCTCACTACTTCGTAGTTGCAAAGCGACCTTCTCTGATGGTGGTGTTCTGTGAGACTGTTGGCGTCCAGCAGAACACCTCCACGCGTACCAGGGCAGAGACTACCAACATCAAGATCTTGTTATACGTGTCAGGCCAGTTCCTGGATGTCAGGTGCTGATTTCTTTTTCTCAGAATCAATTCTGCAGAAATATTCATACAAATATCAGGATCAAGGAGTATCAATACTTTAAATTTTAAAGACATCCCTAAAGCCTGTACCAAACATATATCCCACCAACAAGGGAGGGGCGATGAAAGGAGAACCGGGAAGTCCCAGTGGGGAATTTCTGCTAATGAATGACTTTGTTCAGAGCCGATACACATGGCCACGATCCTTTCATTTATCTCTGTGAAGAGAAAGTAAGTGGGGGGAAAACCGGAGTGTCTTTACTACCTAGAATCTTAATCAAAGCTTTTTATCTCTGTCTTTGGACTCAGGTCAGCTTGTCACTAAAATATGCAAAACAAGAGGAAAGCCATATTATTAATTTTTTCATGTTTTTCTTTTATATTCTGCAAAAAAGGGGAAGAAGATCTTTTGTTACAAATGATCCTTTAGAAGCACATCCTGTTCAAATTGGAGCGTCTGTCTGCCATTTTTCTGAGGAAATACACTTGCTGCTCCTGTAAATGGCTGCCAGTTGATAGTTCCTCAGCACTTATCAGTTTTTAATTGATGATGGATTTCTTGATATTTGACAGAGATCAAGCAAGCAAGCAGAAAGGGTGTTTTTTTGTTGTTTGTTTTCCTGGCAGAGGACAAAAAGAGAGAGCATGAGAATGGCTTTGCAGAGTAGCAGAGAGAGGTCTCATAGGGCCATTAAATAGTCCCTAAATGTGAATTTAGCTGAATTAATTCCCCACTTTATATGTTTTGTTGGTAGAAAAACTTAATGTATTGGCTCGCACCATAAAAAGGAGTACTTGGATTTCCACAGCATTGGATAGTCAAGCAAAGCCAAAAAAAGGAAAATGTTTTATTAACTATGGTCCTGATGCTCCCGGATCTCTCTAAAAATGCCATTTTCTTAGTCAAAGAGTCATCCTAATCATGCTTTTAACAATACAGGCACAGATTAGTCTGCTTAATTCTTTGGTATGCCTACCATTTTTCTTTTCTTTCTTTTTTATAACAGATTAATAGTCCTCATACACATATCACTGCAGTTGTAGCGAAGCAATCACTACACTCAAGGCCTTCTGAATGTTTAAAAATTAATTTTTCCGCTCTTAATTATCACCTGTCTCCTCTTCTTTTTACTTGGTCATTTGTTTTATCTCTCTCCATGATGGTAATAAAGACCTCAAAGAAATAAAGATGTGCCAAGGACCAACCTTGTTTTATTTAAAGTGCATTCCTAACATAATGGTAATGGATTCTCAAAGCTGCCTTACTCTCACCTTATTTTACTGATTAGTTTTAGAAGACTTAGATCAGATGCATCTTCTTTCTTCATTTAGGTTCTATTAATTAATTAGTTCATTTCAGAATCAGTCAGCTCCAAAATTCAGAATTTCAAGAGACAGAAACAAGTCAAAAGGTTTTTCTCTAAAAACGAGGTTAATTGTATTTTTTTTAAGGAGTTAATTTTTTAAATTGTGACATATAACGTAAAGCTTGCCATTTTCACCATGATACATATACAGATTGGTGGTACTAAGCACTAATCCGAGTTAATTTTAGGCAATGATCAGAAAGTTGCATCTTGTGTCTTGGTTCTTTGCTAGTTTTTTTTGTTGTTGTTGTTGTTTTAAAATTCCAGTAATATTCAGGCCTGGTGGCTCATGCCTGTAATCCTAGCCCTCTGGGAGGCTGAGGTGGATGGATTGCCTGAGCTCAGAAGTTTGAGACCAGCATGAGCAAGAGTGAGACTCTATTTCTACTAAAAACAGAAAAACTAGCTGGGCGTTGTGATTGTGGCAGGTACCGGGAGTCTCAGTTACTTGGGAGGCCGAGGCAAGAAGATTACTTGAGCCCAGGAGTTTGAGGCTTCTGTGAGCTATGATGCTACGGTACTCTACCCAGGGCAACAGAGTACGACTCTGTCTCAAAAGTAAATAAATCAATAAATATAAAATTAAATTCCAGTAAGTCAGGACTCACCATTAGTCTTATGAAGGCTACCAAAATAAAAGAGCCTTCCTCTAGTCAAACTCCAGGGAAATGATACATTGATCACTTTCAAAGTGGATGAAGGGACAAGATTCCCTCTTTTATAAGTATAATGATTGAAAGTGAAGACATCAAACTTAGTTGCTCTTGTTTAGAGCATTCCTTTTGACATCTAATAGCAATAGTATGATGTAGAAAGTGGACACAATTCCCCGGGAAAGCATGACTTTCTGACTACTCCGTGCTCTGTTTCCTCCATTGTTGTGACTTCTGTAAGTTATACTACAGTAGGAAGGCCCAACGCCTTGTCCCTATTCTAAACTTAGAAAAAGTTTTTACAATCAGGTATGAAGAAGATTATTTTTCATGATAAATTATCTCAAGGTCAGAGTTTCCCAGTCTTTTATTGTAGTATTTAACCTATTCAACATTAATTTCACCACGTAACCTGTACTCGGTTCTCAAAATGATCTTTCTGTCTCACACTTTACTTATTCTTACATTTCATTCTTCACTTGTTTCCTGAAGAGATTTTTATTTAGTTGATAAAACAAAGCAAGAGACCTGTAAGGTATGTTAGTTAAAGCAGATTATGTGGGGATGGAGCCAGGGTTGAGTCTGGTAGGATGGTCTGGAAACAGACCTAAGGACAAAAGAACAAATCTTACATCAAATCTTTTCTTTCCTCTGAGCATCTGCATCATTTTCCGCTCTCTACATATTGGACTCCTCTGCTTAAAAAGGCCAATGCTCTCTCACAGCCTTACTCAGACCATAGCCCAACCCATCACCTTTTCATGGCCTGTAGCCTGCCATGTTTTAAATTCAGTTTCTCAAGAATAAGTTGCATGTCGGACTTTTTTTTTTGATGTTGTAAAATCAAAGTACTACTTTTTTTTTTTGAGACAGAGGCTCAAGCTGTGACCCTGGGTAGAGTGCTGGGGCATCACAGCTCACAGCAACCTCCAACTCCGGGGCTCAAGTGAGTCTCCTGCCTCCATCTCCCAAGTAGCTGGGAGCACAGGCTCCCACCACAATGCCCGGCTGTTTTTTGGTTGTAGCCATCATTGTTGTTTGGCAGGCCCGGGCTGGATTCGAACCCGCCAGCTCATGTGTATGTGGCTGGCACCTTAGCCACTTGAGCCACAGGCACCGAGCCCAAAGTACTACTTTTTAAAATGAGTTATTTTACACAATATGAACATCAATATAATTATAATTGTAAAAAACTTTTTTATAACAATGATGAACTGATTTTCAAATCAGAGTCAACTGTACTTTTACACAGAATTGTCTTTGCACAAAGCCCAAAAGGTAACAGCATAAAAATGAGTGTTTCTGTAGCCCCTTTATTTTTGATGATCAACAGTTTGTTAGAAAAGCAGCTGTAGGTTTGTTACCTAAGGTCTGAGGCAGTAGACGAATCAAAGGTGTCATGAATTCGCCTGTAAACAATGTTATGCCTGAACATCAGCCAGTTCTGGAGGAAGTGGAGTCTTAGGGTGAGTGAGTCTTGGTCTCAAAGTGCGGCGTGAAGGCCTTAGGGTCTGGCACTCGTGTCCTACAGACAAGACAGTGCAGGTAGATATTAAGGCAGCGTGGGCAGCAGCCTGTTGGTCACGTCCTGGTTTCATCTTTTGTCCAGCTTGCTTTTTGGCATTTTTCTGCTGGAACTGAATCTTCTGCTGTCCTCGAGCCATATCTGGGCTGGGACAGTCCTGTGTGGGAGACAAAGGGCAGCACGAGGGCGGGGGAGGTCGCTTGAGGGAGAGGAACTGGACTTCTTTATCTTTTGTTCATATTTCCACGATGATTAGTGATGTTGAACACTTTTTCATATGTTTGTTTGTCATTTGTCTTTTTCCATTTTACGATGAGGTTGTTTGCTTTTTTCTTGCTGATTTGGCTGAGTTCTTCGTAGGTTCTGCGTATTAGCCCTTTGTCAGATGTATAGTTCGTGAATGTTTTCTCCCATTCTGTGGGTTGTCTGTTTCCTCTGTTAATCATTTCCTTCGCTGTGTGGAAACTTTTTAATTTATTTGAGTCCCACTTATTTATTTTTGTGGTGCCTGTATTTGTTTGTGAGGTCTTAGTTACCAAACCTTTGCCCAGGCTGATGTCTAGAAGACATTTTTTCCTGAGTTTTCTTCTAGAATTTTTATGGTTTCATGCCTTAGATTGATTGAAGTCTAGGCAAAACCTTTCTAAGGAGATGAACTTTAAACACAGATGGGAAGAATGAAGAGACAGTCATTGTGAAGGGCAGAGAAGAAGTGCTTTCTAAGCTGAGGGAACAGTGTGTGCAGAGCCCTTCCTTGGGAAAGACGTGGACAAGCTCGAAAACCGATGTAAGGCCTATGGAACTAAAGTAGGGACTGAAAGTCAGAGAGGTATGGAAGAGTTAGGCAGAGCCAGCTCAGGCAGTCCCTTACTGTCATAACAAAGACCAGCATCATCTCTTGGTGCAACTGGTAGCTACAGATAATGTAAGATAATGTGTGGTCATAGAAGTGATGTGAGCTCTGGAAAATAACATTTCAAGGTATGGTCTTGGGAGCAGGCTGTGAGTTGTAAGGCAGCTCAAGAGCAGAAATTCCCTACCAAATGGGTGCATGTGGCTGTTCCTCAAATTTGTCATTGTCTTGGGTGAAACACAGACTTTCCACCGAGTCCTGATAGATTGATAGTTGTTCTTACTGTATCGACGACTATACCAATGAGAAAAGAGAGATTGAATTATTCACCAGTAAATGCACAGAGGACTTGGAGGAAATAAATATAGAATTGTAGCACATCCTCCCTTGGAAAAGTAGATGGGGAAATATTTCATTAAAATTCACACCATTTTTTTAAGTGCAATATGTTCTCAATCTCTGGGCATCATTGATAAGCCCTGAATGAGCTTGAGAGAATTTCTTGTGAGAAAGGGACTATATAATTGAGGTAAATCTAGAATTTTTGAAGTTTGTATTTTTCTTCCAGAGGCTTGTTTGGGGTTAGGATTAACTTTAGAATTCCATTCATTGACTGAGGTTCTTCTGCAACCCTAACAGATGATAGAAAACTGACTTGATATCAAAGGCTGTCTTCCCTACAAACTTCTTCCAAAATGTTTGTGAGTCTCAGTATTGAACGGTTTGAAGAATTAATATGCAGTTAAATGGGTTAAAAATTGTTAAAATGTGTTCAACAATCATGAGAGCAATATATTTTCTTCTTTATGTATAAAAAAAGTCACAAGAAATTGGCTTTACTAAATAAGAAGAGGAAGGCTTTAAGTGGTGTGGTCTGACAGTAATTTGTATTAGAGTCTGGAAGAGCACATTTGTAATGTCCTGTGGTCGTACATTTATCTTTTGGTGACAGAAGGAATAATTGCTTTAGAGAGCATATCAGTGGCTGTTTAAAAATTTAACTCTTTATTTCCTCATACCTAAAGTTACAAAAGTGAGAGGAGAAAAGCATCAGAAATGTAATCCTTGCAAAACAGTTATGGAAATGAGTTAACTACATAAACATATACAATGTCCATTCTCAAGGAATGGTGAAAGGCTAGAAGAAGAATGAAACACTTTGCATTATAAACGGGTGTGTCTTAGTTATTTACAGGAATTACTGTTATGTATTATCCTTTCTACCTGTTTTGAGATAGTCTCTGGAACATGGTTTTCAAGTTAAACATACCTACCTGAAGTGGTTTTTGTTCCAAAATGAACTGTGTCTGGCAAGTTGTTAATTATCAATGATGCCCTGTGTTTTCAATATTTTTTTGTTTTTTAATTTTAATTTTTTTAAACTTAAATTTTATTAAACCATAACTGTATATATTTGTGGGGTACAATGTGATGATTGATATACAATGAGGAATACTTAAATCAAACTAATTAACGTGAACATCACTTCACATACTTATTTTTGTGGTATAACATTTATAATATACTCTTTGATGGTGTCAATGGCTTTTTGAGTACTAGTCTTTTTTTTACATATCTATGCTTTGTATGGAGTTTGTTCATCCTTCAAGGCCTTGCTATCCCTTGAAAATGTTTGTTGACGTTTACGTGTTCCATGATATCCACTCTGCTCCTTGACGGCTGGAATGGCATCGTGTTTGACTCCATTAAAACGTGCAGTACTTGGGTGCAGTTGAAGAAACACCTCAAGGCATGGGGTCACATAATTCATTGTTTAAATTGATTACTTCTGCAAGTGAAAGATAGCTTAATAATTATGCTGAGACAGCAGATATAAACTGTCCCAATCAAACCTGGATGCCTGATGACTCTTCTTCAAGGCAGCTAGGGTGGTAAGACACTAGCTAAATCAGATTTTTATAGGTGCAGTGTATATTCCTAAACTTAACATGCAAGGATTGGACTAGAAAACAATTTCAAATTGCTTTTCTTGTAAACTGTAGAAACCCACAATTAAACATTCAATATGACTTATTTTGTCTCTTTAAAGTGATTTACCTTAAAAAGAATGAGATGAATTTATGTATCTATACATCAGTATGATACTGTATTCCTTGACTTGTTTGTATTTTTTCTTCTTAAGTCTGTTAGTTTTCATAATATAGGAACATAACAATTTTGAAAAGTACTGATTTTCTAAAAGGGGCTAGCCATACATTAAAGGAGGGAACAGATTTCCAAACTAAAAATGTGTTCATGTTAAACAATATTCATCTTATAGCTGGCACATAGTAGGCATTCAATAAATATTTGATGAAGGAATAAATAAATAAATGATAAATTCTAGCTTAGATTTTTTTCCCTGTAGGGTGTGTTGCTAGCCAGTATTTTCATCTGATTCATGCTGTTTCTTCAATTTATCCAGGTCACTTTGTATTCTGATCTTTTCTTCTGAAATGTTAGCAACCCTTTCTAACTTGGTGTCATCTGTTTACCTGTATGAAATGTGTGACTTAGTTAAGCCAGAAGTGTCATGTTGGACACCTTCTTAAACTAGAACACAGCTGGAAGTTATTACACAACCCAAAGCATACTTCATTTCAGCCCTCCCAGGCCAGTCTTATCCATATTTGACTGATTTTTCTCTTATCATCCGTAATCAATCATTCAGTTTCTTCACTAAATAGAAAATAAGACACACAATGAAGCCTCATGAAAATTAGAGGATGGAAGAGGTGATAGGTTAGGGGATTACAGAAGTATCTTATAAGCGTGCTTTATAAATTATACGCCAGTGCGTATTAATTGTATATGCCTCCATAGGCAAGTCTTGACACATAATGTGTAGAAATAATCTACAATAGATAGTCCCATCAGGTGTATGCAAAGTTTCTAATGCATTCATGTGACCTCTTGAAAAAATTTTGGTAGAGAAAATGTGTTACTGCTGAAACCTTAATTCTCTTCAAGTTCTATAACCAATTTACTTATTGCAAATCAAGAAAGCTTTTATTTAACATCAAGAAATAATACTAACTTGTTATGTTAAATTCAAAATGCTTCATCTTCTAAAATGCACACAGCAAATTTTTAGATATTTTTAATACAAAGATGAATAGTGGAAGATAAGCCAAGCAGTGATATGCAACATCAAGGAAATGCCTGAGGTAATTATCCAAGTAATTTAAACTAAAATTCTCTTTTGCCTTTTTTTTTTTTTTTCTGGGAATGAGGTAAAAGTTGCCTCAAGTTTATATTTGTAGATTCATGTCACCATGGAAACTTGCCATTGCTCAAAGATTAGTGGATTGAATCTACATTTTGCTCTCTCTCTTTCTTATTCTAAAATGTAAAGAAGACCCCCCATTTCTATTGTCATAAAATACATAATGCTGTTTACTGTCATATCAAATAATTAGACATTTTTATTTTTGTGCTACAGACCTTTTTTCTTTGGCGAAAATATGAGAGCGCAGGTAAAAGACAAACTTTTCCATGAAATAAGTTAGTAAGAGAATTTCCTTTTGTTTACACAACAAAGGAAAATACTCCTCTAATGATGAAGGCCCCACTTGGGAGACACGTTTAAAGTTCCTGTAGCAGGTTTCAATAGCTCAGGCCTGCGGTCGCAACACTCGCTTTGATCCCTAAGTGGCAGTATCTATTTGGATGCGCAGGTGCAATTGGCAGTGTGCATTCCCAGTGTTGATGATGCTCTGTATGTCACAGGCTTCATTTCCAACAATGTGATATGTAAATCAGTCATAGCTTCCTTCCAGGTAGAATACCATTCACAGCGTCATTGCCAGCATTTCTCCTGGTCATTCTATACATGGAATGAAAATAATAACCATTTAGTCGTCTATTTCTATAAATTAGAAGAATGAAAACATCATGCAGTACACATTGGTCACGGCATTTTTACAACAGTTAGAGATGCTTCTTTTTGGTGACACATTTAATAATATATAAAGTGGAATTTTAATTCCCCTTCAATCCTTAATCTACTCTATACTGTTTTAAAACACTTGATGATTTTATATTGTTTAGTGTATGAGAACTGTTTAAATTAAATAAATTCTGTTGCAAATTATTTGAACGTCTTTAAATGTCACGAATGAAACAGGCGATGATTAGATGTGTGAGAAATTCCCCTCAGTTACTGAAGTAGCACATAGAGTACAAATATTTAAGTTAATTTTTTGCTTCGCCTAAAGTGCTTTTTCTGAGCTTTTCTTTTGATTTCTAAGAGAAACTGTACACGTGGATCTAAGCACATATAATGTAAGGGATAATTATTGCAAATGACAAGAGCTTAAAATTCTCAGGGAGGGAAGTTCAGCAACCAGATTTTGAAAATCTATGAAGTAATAAAAAGGTACTAATAGGTGAATTAGGAACATAGACAATTTTTATTATAGCATCTGTGGGCTTTCCTCATTCCATTTAAATTTTCTCTCATTTTAGAAATGTAGTGATATATACTCCTCCTTTTCAGTTTCACATGCAAAAGGGAAGCAACTGCTCCCCTCCCACAAAATGATTTGTAAATGCGTTCTGTGAATAAAACACATTAAACGCCATTTGCATATAGTACGTTAACACATGTGAAAAATGGTTCACACAGTACATTAGGAAGGAAATAAACAGAAATGACTTTAAAATGCCTGCTATATTTATAACAATTTAAAAGATAACAGAGCAATATATTCCAGGTGCATTGGGCTTAATACGGTGACAATGTTTTCTTTGGAAGACCGTGTTTATTAATTTTTTTAAAGACACTTCTTTGCCAATTGCAGTGCTGAGCTGCTAAGATTTTCAGAGCTGACCAGGAGGTGAAGAGCTCATGCAAATGAGCTCTTCCCCTCAGCTGGCAGCCCACAATGACTGATTCAAAGGAACACTTTAACCCATCAGATGAGTCTGAGCTGAATATTGCCAGCTAGAAATATTCCGGTGTTCCATATTAGGTAGGAAGTCGTCTTCCAGATAATATATTCCCTTCCAAAATTCACTGGCTCTATTTCCAAAGCAGGAAGGGTTTATTTTTCTTCTCTTTCTCTTTTTAAGTAGAAATCTCCATACATTAAAAACATTCCTATCTTTAAATTAAATTGCTAAGCATTGTGTTCTATTTCCCTCCATTTATGTAACATTCATTGACAGGGAACTTATGTGTACATCTTTATTCCTAGGCTGTCTGAATTATGCATGGCTAAGTTTCAGTATTTAATAATATATTGAATCTGAAAGAAATGTTGAAAAATATACAATGTGTGTAAGCCTCAAAGTTTTATTGGGTTTCCTAGTGTGAACCGGCATATGATGTAATTTTGAAGAATAGTGTAACAGGGGTATGTTGAATTGGCCAGATGCAGGTCCAGCAGTATATTATAACATCGTCATTTTACCTCAAATTCTGGTTTCGTATACACTTCCGTCTTTGGTAATTTGCATAAACATGCATAGCTATGAATTATGCATAAACCTTATTTTAAATGCAGAGCTTTCAACTCTCACAGTGCACTGGTATACACACCCATTTGATTGGCTCTGCCCTGTTTTCATTACTCGCAATTTCTTGGAACACAAAAGAGGTTGAAAAGGCTGACAGGAATGGACAGTACTTTTTCTAGTGTGTGTGGGAAATATTTGTTTCCTTTTCAAGGCAATTGGTGTTTCAAAGTTTTGCCTGTGATTATTCTTCCTGGTTGTTGTTATTTTTTTTCCAAGAAAGAATACATTAAAATGTCTGAACCTACAAAACAGCAATCACAATCAGATACTTTATTTATTTTTTTATTTTTAAAGGATGCTGCAGAAATTGTTTTCTATTTGCATAAATCTGAGTACTCACCTATAATAAGGAAGCAGCCATTAGACTTTGGGGGGACACCCCAATTCTACATGCAATAAGTGGGTAATCCTAAAGCACTAATTGTATAGTTAGGTATTTAGAAAATATTAAAAAATTAGAATTAAATTGTTTTTACTCAAGTAGAGTTAATATTCTGATTAATGTGCGCACATAATGAGTCGTCTACACTGAGATGCTGTGTAATATACTCTGTTTTCATAAGAACTTACCTATATGAAATAATCCATGAAATGGTATAAGAAAAGAGAAATAGACATTTTTACTAAAATGGCAAGAATTAAATAAAAAGTTAGACAGTGGGATGTAACTAGAACTTTGCTAAGAAAATATATCTTTACTAATTATTCCATGAGTTAACATTTTAATATTACTATTAAAATAATAATGCTTTGCTTTACAATGGTAGGAAATTTCTTAAAACTTATTTCTTATTGTCTTTCATTCCTTTCTTCATTTTCTCCTTCTATATCTCTAAGATTTTGTTCCTTTTTCTAGTCTTTGCTTCTTTTCCTTTTTGTATAATTTCTTTTACTTCCTACTTTAACAGCTTGTTTAATATTAACCATCAAATTACACCCAATATTATCATCCCTTTTATTAACTTCTTTCTTTTAGATTAATTTTTTTAACATCTAAGTAAACTTTTATGGGAATTTCATTCTTTTGATAAATTCTCTTTTATACTACAGAAAATGGATATTTGGTTTAAGTGATAAAGAAGGAGATTTTGCTGCTAGATTTCCTTTAGGGAGAACTACATTTGAAGGCCATAAAATCTTGATTTTATTCCATTGCAGGTAGTTACCAAATTCTTCCTTTGTAGGTTTACATTAGAGACACTTGGAGATTTATGACCAAAAGAAGCCTTTGGGGTCATTGTGTCTAGATTTTATTCTGAAAGTAGTGAGCATCTATTAACAAAAAGAGACTTGCATACTAGTAAAATAGAGGGTTATGAAGCTGATGACTTAGGTTCATATTTTAGTGACTGGCATTAAAGGGGCTAGCAGCAATCCCAAAGTAGTACACTTTCCCTGAGCAAAGGTGAAATGATTTGCTTCAGGATTCACTCTGAGAAAGAGAAATTATACCTGATAGACTCAGCTCTAATGATTTATTAAAGAAGATAAAGAGATGTTGGAGAAGCATAGGTAGAACTAGTCAACCGTGTAAACTTTCTTCATGAGAGCTACTCGACTTAAGTTTAAAATCACAGCTTACATTGCATATCTATCTATCTATCTATCTATCTATCTATCTATCTATCTATCTATCTATCTATCTATCTATCTAATCTATCCATCCATCCATCCATCCATCCATCCATCCATCCATCCATCCATCTAATTTATCATTCCTTATATTTGTTAGCAAGCAATATATGTGTGCTTAGATAATATATCTTTGTTTCTTTATATCCGATTTTCTTTGGTTTTATTAAATTAGAGTGAATGCTCTTAACCCAGACTGTTTAGCAAAAGGATCCCACTCAGATGGCTTTGATGGTCTTATCACAGGCAAAACTTCTTTTCAGACATCTGAACTCCTTAGAACTATGTAAAATTAGGTAAAATGCTCACATGGAGTTTGTGAAATGAGGATTCTGTAAGGTAGGGGCAGCTCTTCTATACTGGGCTCCTCAGTCTTGCCTATACTAGTCAGATGGCATATACCAAAAATACCTTCAAGAGAGTCCTTTAGCTTGGGATTTTATCATAGCAACAAAAAAGTTAAACGATAGTGATCAAATCTGTATCATGAAATTATCTACAGTTTAATAAATACATCAAATATTAATCTGATTACCATCATATTCCATTATATTATGTTCCATATTAAAAATTTTAAACACCAAAATCTCATTGCTTAACAAGTTAAAAAAATTTTCAATTCTAACTTCATTCTGGTAAATCTGCTTTATCAACCCTTAGACACATGTCATATCTTGATTACTACATTTTTGTTACTTATTTTTCTTTTGGATTCATTTACATTTTCCTGAATAGAACCACATGGCTGAATATCTCATCTACTCTCTGTCATCAGTATCTCAGTTATCTATTAATTCTGCTATTTATTGTACCTGCTCAGCAAAACCACTACTCTGAATCAATTCTTCAACCAAATTTTCTGTCACTACTGGCACAGGACCGCTAGATGAATGACGCAACCATGTATATATCAGTCTAAATTTTGGTCAGTCCAAGTTCATGTTGTCTAAGGATACTCAGAGAAGCTCAGCATTCTTTGTGCTTGTTTGTTTCTTTTCATGCTTATCTGAAGAGTTCTTGCTCAGATTCCACGAGCTCATCCATCACTTATTGGACATCAGTATCCAGTGAGCTTCCATCCTTGTCCCTGTTTAATCACTCTTCTCGCATGCTTTCTTTGGAAGTTCCCATCAACTTCCTGATTTTAACTGCTGCATCTCTCTTCAGAGATTTCATTTCTACATCTTCTATCCTACATCTACTTACTCAAGAACTTCAGATTCACTTCGTCTCAATCCAAAGCAGGAAGGATCCTATCAAAATGCAACTCAGACCATGACACAACTCTGTCAACATCCCCTAAAATCTCCCCAAGTTTCTCAATATTAAATCCAGGATCATTACCTGGGTCCAGAGGCCCTGCACGTGGTGCGTCACACTTTTTTGCCCCCTTTTTGCCCCCCTTTCTGAATTCATCTTCTGCTGCTTACTCTGCTCCAGTCACACGGCTTTGTTATTCCTCAAACATGCCAGGTGAGGTTCTACCTTTGGGAATTTGTATTTGCTTTCTCCTCTCTGCTTTGAATATTCCTCTCCAGATATGCCAATCACTCACCCTCTTCTTCAGTCAATTGACACTTTTCAATGATAATTTTCTTGATCACTATATTTAAAACTGCACTTTTCCCCCAGCCCCCACAAGCACACTCTCAGGTTTTGTGGGGAGGTGGATTATTTCACAAACACTCTCTATTTACATTTCCTGATTTTTCTCTGTTGCATTTATAACTATATTTTACTTTTGTATCTTGTTTATTATCTACCTTCTCTCCCATTTCTCTCCTCCCAAAAGTAGAGATTTTTACTTATTTTGGTCATGTTATATTTCCAGAGCCTATTACAGTGCCCGCAACATAGGAGATTGCTATAGTTGAATGAATGGAGGGGCCATGAGCCTGGAATTGTAGTGAGTTCCTTAATGGTGTTCAGATTAGGCTCATAGGAAGAGACCACTGAATTGCTTAAACCATAGAGGTACTTGTAAGAAGGTACCTGGATAGAGGGAAGCTGACCTCAACTTTGGTGATTTCTGGCATGGAAGGAGGAATAAAATGGAAAACATCGGAATTTACATTACATGGGAATTTCTACTTTACTAGCAAAACTTAGTTTCTTATCTCTATGGCTCCAACCAATGCTACTATATCAATTCCCCCCTTTTTTATTCTTTCTTTATCCCCCATAACTCTCATTCCCTCCCTTCTGCTTTCTCATTTTTCTCTTCTTTTCCTTCTCTTCTATTGATATTCTTTTTTAAATTTTTCAGGTTAATGTGAGGGTACAAACAGCTCACACTGTTTGAATTTGTTAGGTAGATTCCTTCTTATAGTTGTGTCCCACACCCAAAAGGTGTGCCATACACCCCTGCATTGTGCTGCTAAGTGGGAGCACCCCAAACCCCCTCCTTATCTCTCTTCCCTCCTCTGCACTGGAATTGAAATGGTTTTTTTCCTCTGTGGGTATGAATTAGATTGTCTACTGGCTTCATATTACTATTAAGTACATTGAATATATGCTTTTCCATTCTTGTGATACTTTATTAAGAAGAATGAGTTTAAACTGCATCCAGGTTAATACAAAAGATATAAAGTCAGCATCTTTTCTATGGCAGAATAGTATTCCATGGTGTACATATACCAGTTTGTTAATCCATTCCTGAGTTGATGGGCACTTAGGTTGTTTCCATATGTTGGCAATTGTAAATTGAGCTGCAATAAATAATCTAGTGCAAATGTATTTATGATAAAATGATTTTTTTATTCTGGGTGAATGCCCAGTAGTAAGACTTGGGGGTCACATAGGAGGTTTAATTTGAGTTCTTCGATATTGTCCATACTTCTTTCCAAAGAGGCTGTATTAGTTTTCACCCCCATCAACAATGTAAAAGTGTTCCCTTCTCCACATACATGCCAGTATCTGCATGGTTTTGTGATGTGGGCTAATCTTACTTGGTTTATGTCATATCTCAGGCTGGTTTTGATTTGAATTTCTCTGATGACTAGGGATGATGAGCATTTTTTCATATGTATGTTAGCTATTTTCTCAGAGAAGGTTCTGTTCATGTCTCTTGTCCAGTGATAGGTGGGATAGTTTGCTCTTTTTTTGTTGATTAAATTGAGTTCTCGATGGATTCTAGTTATCAAACATTTTGTCAGATTTTTAACACGCAAATATCTTTTCCCACTCTGAAGGTTATCTATCTGCTTTGATTGTTGTGTCCTTAGCTGTGCAGAAGCTTTTGAATTTAATTAAGTCCTGTTTGTTTATTTTTGTTGTTGCCACTGAAGTCTTCTTCACAAAATATTTCCCCCGGCTGCTGTGCTTAAGAATTTTTCCCACACTTTCTTCTAGGATTTTTATTGTTTCATGTCTTAGATTGAAATCTTTTATCTATATTGAGTCACTTTTTGTAAGTGGTGAAAGGTACCAATCTAGTTTCTGTTTTTCACAAGTGGTTATCCAGTTCTCCCAGCACCATTTATTGAATAGGGATTCTTTTCCTTGGTGTATGTTTGTGTTTGTTTTATCAAAGGTGAGATGGTAATAAGAGACTGGTTTCATTTCTTGACTTTCTACTTGGTTCCATATGTCTATGTCTCTATTTTTATGCCAGTACCATGCTGTTTTGATCACTGTGGACTTACGATATACCCTGAAGTCTGGTAGAGTGATGCTGCCAGCTTTGTTTTTATTACTAAGAATGGCCTTGGCTGTATAGGTTTTTTTCTGATTCCACATGAAATGAAGAATTATTTTTATCCAGGTCTTTAAAGTATGATGTTCGTATTTTAATGGGGATTACATTGAATCTGTAGATTGCTTTGGGAAGTATAGCATTTTAACAACATCAATTCTTTCCAGCTATAAGCATGGTATGCTCTTCCATTTGTTAATGTCTTCTGCTATTTCTTTTCTTAGGGTTCATAATTCTCTTTGTATAGGTCCTTCTTCTCTTTTACTAGGTATATTCCTAGCTATTTAATTTTATGTGAAGCTTCTGTGAAGGTCATGTGTCCTTGATTAGCTTCTCAACTTGGCTGTTTGGCATATACAAAGGCTACTGATTTGTGTATGTTGATTTTATATCTTGAGATAATACTGTATTTCTTAATCAATTCCAGGAGTTGAACCTGTTGAACCTCTGGGGTTCTCTAAGTATAAGATCATATCATCTGCAAAGAGGAAGAGTTTGACCTCGTCTGCTCCCATTTGGATGCCTTTTATATCCTTCTTTTGCCTGATTGCATTGGCTAAAATTTCCAGTACTATGTTGAATAGTAGTGGCGATAGAAGACATCCTTGTCTGGTTCCAATTCTAGGTGGAAAAGTTTTCAGTTTTAGTCCATTCAGTATGATATTAGCTGTGGGCTTGTAGATGGTTTCAATCAGTTTAAGAAATATGCCATCTATGCCTATATTTTTAAGTGTTATTGTTAGAAAAGGATGCTGAATTTTATCAAATGCTTTTCCTATATCTATTGAGACAATCATATGGTTTTGGTTTTTGCTTCTATTGATAGGTTGAATTACATTTATGGATTTGCATATGTTAAACCCAGCCTTGTATCCCTGGGGTGAAGCCTTCTTCATTGTGATGTATAATTTTTTAAATGTGTAGCTGTTATCTATTGGCTAAGATTTTATTATTTTTGCATCAACATTCATTACTAAAATTGCTCTATAGTTCTCTTTTTTAGGTGGGTCTTTCCCAGGCTTTGGAATCAGGGTAATGTTTGCTTCATAGGATGTGTTTGTGAAGGTTCCTTCCTTCTCTGTGTTTTGGAATCGTTTCTGCAGTATAGGTACAAGCTCTTCTTTGAAGATTTGATAGCATTATAATGTGAAGCCATCTGGTCCAGGGCTTTTTTTTTCTTAGAAGATTTTTTATTGTTTCTTCAAGCTCAGTGATTGATATTGGTCTGTTTAAGAGATCTATTTCTTCTTGGTTAAGTCTAGGGAGAGGGTGTGATTCTGGTCCATTGTGATATTGGTCCATTTCCTCCCCATTGTCGAATTTCTGGGCATAGAGTTTGTTGTAGGAGTCAGAGATCATATCTTGTATCTCTGGGACATCTGCTATTTCCCCTTTTTCATTTCTGATGGAGGTTATTAGAAATTCTACTTTTCTTTTTTTAGTTAATCTGGCCAAAGGTTTATTGATTTTATTAATACTCTTATACAAATATATTTCTTTTACCATTAAAAATTACTATTTTTACATATGATTTAGTTTTTTGAGGAAATTAATTTTATTATGGTGATGATCTACTGATATAAGCTATTCAAACATAGGGCAATAAATTATTTTGGCCACAGCTGTAATCCCAGTGCTATTTGAAATAGCAGTCAATAATAAGAAGAAGAACTAAGCAAATGAAAACTCCAAATATGATGATATTTTTACTTTTGAACCCTCAATAATTTCCAAGGAATTTTTACTAATCTAGAAAGTTGATTAGAGTCTCTTTTGACACAATAACAAAGCATGTAAATTGATAGTGCATGTAATCTTATGGCCACAAGTATTTTGATCTTATGCTATAAATGTGTAATTTCTTTCCTGAAAGTTGCTGGGGTATTTGGCTCACTAAAATCCTATGGAAATGAGTGCTGTAGATTTATTAGGCACTCCATAGAAATGTATTTCTTCTGAGTTTTAAATTAGTTGCATTTTAATGTCATTGAACATGCCCTTGTTCTTGTTTCCATTTGTGGTCTTGTATCCAGTGGGAATTTATAGGGCTTAGATTTATTTAAATTATGCTGATGTATTTGCTCTTTCAACATACAGTGTATGGTAAAAATGGGTGGCTGTCCATATTCATAAATGAAATATGAGGGAAAAGGCATACTGATAAATTCTACACTAAATCAGGTTTAATTAGATATCAAAAAGGAATAAAGCCTTGCAAAGTTTCCACTTTTAAGTGTTGCAGAGATCTAAGATCAGAAAGAGAATATATATATTCAAATGTATATTATAAAATATTTTCTGAATTTTATAGATGACAAAGCAAGAAAATACTTCTAATCAACCAATCCACTTCTTGAGCAGAAACTTCATTAATTCTTCCTATTTTACTTTATAAATAACTTTAAAAAACCACTCTACCCACATAAAAGGTTGTTAGACTTATGAAACTGTCATCATTCTTGCCTACATTAGACCTTTAGAACTGTAAATATGTTATTAGTGAGCCAAATTTGGCAGAACTATGCTTCTACTTTTGAAATTGGGGCAGAATTTGATATTTTGTAAGGTATTATGTGTAAATTGAGCCTTATGATTAGAATACTGTGGTTGCTTGTTAATTGAAAAGACTATTGAATAAGAGTTTATGATTTGTATTTTGCAATATTAAATATTATTTTAATATATCAAGTTTGCTTAAAGAGAGATATTAGTTTCAAGGATCCTCACACATATGCACAAAAGTATATTTCCTTGTCACAAGGGCATTGCATATTTTCACCTTTCATTTTCTCCATGTGTCTGTCCAGTCTTCATCTGTCTTCTTCCAAAATACCTGCTGAAGAAGAAATTGGTCCCATTAGAATAATTGTAGACATAGGAAAGACATGTCAGAACATGTGAAGAGTAAAGATCCTGTGTCTATTTCATTCCATTTGTTCCACATGCTCGCCTTCATCTTGCCCCCACCATCTTTGGCCAAGGGATTTAGAACATGGCAAACATGAGTAGTGTTAGCTGTTAACTAAAGTTGCTGTGGGTTCTTCTCCAAGTCTATTTTCTAATTATAAACGAGCACTAGACTCAACAAATATATATATTAACTTGATTTATAAACAGAGTAGCAAATGCAGTGAGTTATGATTGGATACATGTTAATATAAGTTAAATACATGGCATTTAAAATGCCACCAAAATGCTAAAAGAAATGATTGGTAGGACAAAAAAAAAAAAAAAAGAAAATTTGTCTACATTCCTTAGAGATTTATGCAAATAGTTCATTTAACCAATTTTATTATTTCCTTTGCTACAAAAGAGTTTGAGACTCTCACTAAAACTTCAGAGATTTTTGAAACTGATTGATTTAGCACACTATTTCTTAAGCTTCTATACCTAGATTTAACTGCCTTTCATATCCTCACAATTCCTATAAACTTTCATCAATAGTTCTGAGCCTCTGCATTTTCTCCCATGTTCTTCTAATGCCCTAATTTGTCATTCAGTATGATAGCCACAGTCAGTTCCTAAGCCACCATGGCACCAGCTTTCCTCCATACCAACTATATAAGTATTCTCAGTATAAAAAAGATTTCAAACTCCAGAGTTAGCTTAACTTTTTTAGAATGTCAAATCAATGCTTCTATACTGTTTGGAAATAAAAATTCCTTATCACCTCTTGCTGTGCTACTGATTCCATCTCCTTCTATGTCCTCTGGGATCATGTTTTCCATCACTCATCCCTCACCTCCAATTTGCAAGCTTTTGTCCACTGATTTTTTTTTTCCACTGCTACACACATACTGATATTTTTATTCTAAAAATTTCTTTCAAGCATGTTCCCATAATTAATCTACATTCTCCTCATTCCCTTCTTTTCTTATATATCTATTTAAGGTCTTAACATTTTCTGCGACCCTACTTTTCACTTATTATTAACCTCAGGACTTGACAGCCAGCTACTCTTTTGATTTCAATCTTCTCAAATGCGAAAATAACATCTCAGTTGTTTCATTTCTCATCCATTCTCAATTTGAGAATATCAAATATTTCTTCTTGAGAAATCCTCTTCCCTTGACTTTAATTAATATAGCAAACAGTAGTTTTTTATATGCAATGGGTGCCTAATATGTGCCGACATATTAACTCAGATAATGCTCATAGAACTCCTATGAGATAGATACCGTAACTACTGCTATTTCACAGATGAGGAAGCCGAAACAAAAGAGGATAACAAGCTGCCCAAGGTGACATAGTGGCAGAAGGATTTGAACTCAGGTAGGTTGATTCCAGATCTAATGCTACTACTATCTTGCCTTTGTTATTAACTTTGGGGTTATCTTCTATTGACTGCTCTTGTGCCAGTCTTTACACACACACACACACAGACACACCACACTACATAAAGTTTGTGTGCAATATAGAACTATGTCCACCTGGTACATATATTTTACCATTAGAAAGTTCATCATCAATACATTCAATATATTTTTGGAGGAATTACAGATAATACAGAAATATGTGGAATGAAAAATGAAAGTTTTCTATTATCTTCCACCCTAATTCCTATGCCACTCCAAGTAGAAACTGTTTATGTTCTTTCCAGTTGCGTTCCGTGCACTTATGAAAATAGGTGTGCATATTTACTTGACTTTTAAAATTTTAATTCCAAAAAATGGAATCATATTATTATTTTTCCCATGACTTAACTTTCTTCACTTAACACAGGTAATATGCTTAGGAATTTGGAGGAAATTAGGAGTTTTATTCACTACCTACAGATCTGCATGATTCTACTTAATTGCAGCATACCATTTGTAAGATGAAAATGGCTAACTTATAGGTCGCTTCTATTTGTTACAATAAAGAATGATTAAATGAGTGTTCTTGTACAGACATCTTTGTGAACATGTAAACAAGTCTTTCTGTAAAGGAAATTCCTATAGATTGTATTGTCAGGTCGAAGTGGTATGCTCACTGACAAATTTTCTTCCAAAAAGACTGTAGCAATTCAGACTTCATCAACAGTTTATCAGAGATTTCTTTTTCACAGCATTTCTATCAGTGAATGTTATTAGTAATAAATTTTGCCTATTTGATGGAAAAAATTATCTTCTTATATTAGTTTTCAATTTTTTGATTTCAGATGAGTTTAACCATATTTCTCCATTTCTTGTCTTTTCATATTATTAATCAATTTACATAATTATTTCTTTTGTTATTTCCTTATTAATTCATAGGACATAGTTACAAGTTGTTATTAATCCTTAGTATGTTAATTCTAGTTCATTAATGTTTTGTTCTATTTCATTAATATTTGTAATTTTCTTTTTCTATTTTTATTAATTGTTTTTTATACAGTTAATATTCCTACCAGCTTCTGGAATTAAACGTAATTCTTTTTTATCAATATGCTTGTTTTTCTAGTAAAGACATTTAAGCTTTTGAAATTTCCTTTTATTTCTATCTTGTCCACATTCCACAGATTTGGCATATAGTCCTTTCTCATGGCTACTCATTCTAAGCATGATATATTTTCAGTTTAATTTTCTCTTTCGTGTAAAAGTTATTTAGAGAGATGTTTACATTTTTTTCCAGGAAGATATGAAAAATAATATGTACGCAAATATACCTGTGTGTCTTATATATATGTACCTGTTTGGTTATTTACAAATAATTCACTTATGATTGGTTGCAATTCTTTTTTAGTAAGCATTCTAAAACCAGTTTTGTATTATCTCAGTTATTGTTAATTTCAGTAACAATAATATTTTGTATATGTGTCTCCTCAGAATATACAGTAATCAAAGTTAGCACTAAGTTCCACATGCTGGTTGAAAGAGGCTTAGCCAAGGAGGGTAATAGTGGGCAGTAGAGTACCTGGTTATTTGACTTCAGAGCAGATGATTTTGTAACACCTTTGTTCCTTTATTTAACAAAATTACTTTCAGTAATTATCATAAAATTGAAATGAATACATTTCATGCATATTCATATGAGATCTGACAAGTAAGTTCACAAACTCATCCTAGAAAAACTGCTACATACCTCATGCTGAATATCACTACAGTCATCTTGGAAGTGCTCCCCTTGGCCATCTGGTTACTGGGTGACACTCAAGCTAAGAGATATGCAGCATTTTTTCTAGGAGACATCAACTTAATTGTCTGACCTCATATATATTTTTCACACCTATAAAATTTGCACTTACCAAGCAAAAATATTCTATCTCATCATTTGTAGAGTTTCAGTTTTCAAACATTTTAAGCACAAATAAAAACTCCATATGGTCACACAGAAAGACAGAATTGAGGTAACTTAAGTTCTATATTATTGCCTTTACAATCACTGTATTTTGATTATTTATTTTCAGCCTATTCTTTGAAGACTGGAAAATGTGCTATCTCAGGGAATAAAGTCACAATTAGAAGAAAGTCAAAGATAGGACAGGAAATGTCTCCCTAACCAAGTGCATGTAGCTGAAGCCATGTGTACAGGAAGCAACCATATAACTGTATAACCATATAATTCAGAATTCTCTGAATTGACTTCTAAGGGGAATACAATATTTCTTTAGAGAATAAATATGAATTGTGCTAATTTGAAGCTTATGTATACAATATTAAAACTCAGACATACTGCAACATTTATTTATAACAGATACACAATATTTTGGGAGTGGGAGTAAATTTATTGCTAACATTGTTTAAAATTGCTAGAGCAGGCCAGGTGTGGTGGCTCACACCTGTAATCGTAGCACTCTGGGAGGCTAAGATGGGTGGATTGCTTGAATTCATGGGTTCAAGATCAACCTGAGTCAGAGTGAGACCATGTCTTTAAAAATAGCCAGGCATTGTGGTGGGCACCTCTAGCCCCAGCTAGTTGGGAGGCTGAGGCAAGAGATTGATTGAGCCCAAGAGTTTGAGGTTGCTGTGAGCTATGATGCCACTGCACTCTACCAAGGGTGACAAAGTGAGACTCCTGTCTCAAAAAAAAAAAAAAATGCTAGAGCATGATAATAAAAAGCAGATCAACTCTGAGTAGCATTTATTACTGGTTTTAAATTCTCTATAGACAATATCCCCCTTATTGCCTACACCTAGGGAAATCTACTCCCATATTCAGCCCTTGGTATACTACTGAGGGAAAGAGAACAACAAACACACAAACAATCAAATAACAATAATTGCCAAAAGAGTTGATTTCAAATGTTCTTATCACAGAAAATAGTAAGTATATGAAATGATGGATATGTTAATTAGCCTAGTTTAACCATTTGCAATGTATACATACAACATAACCTCACATTATATCCCATAAATGTATACAATAATTATTTTTCAATTTAAAGTAAAATATTTTAAAAATAAGAGACTGAAGAATGATGGAGTTCTTTCGATGTAGACTCCAATATTGATGTGCTTTAAAAGAAGGTATAAGAGGCAAAAATCTGTGCCATGCTGTTTAGCAACATTTTAGCATCTTTCAGATAAATTCAATATCATAACTACTATAAAAAAATACAAAAAAAAATCATACCAACCTGAAACTTCCAGTTAAATACTGGCTAATTTTAAGAATCAATTTGTAATTCCGTTTAAGGCATTATATAAAAAAGAAAATACTGTGTATTCCTTACAGAGGTAAAACTGTCTTCTAACCTCTCTTGTTACTGGAAGGCTTAATGTTTTTTGAATAGAATATTTATTTCTAATATTACATATTGGTGGCTAGTTAATATAGAAGTCTTGAAATAACCTATGTCTTAATTTTAAAATGAGGATCAGTAAAATCCAACAAAATTTGTTGTGTTCAAGACCTTTGAGAACCCTTTAAAAACGAATGAGAGGAAAGAAAAAATAAAACAAACAAAAAACTCAACCCCTGCAAGACAGAACCTACATGCTATACCTCAAAGTAAAAATAAGGTGTGGTTATTCTTAGTGACTCTGGGGGATTTTAGAGGGGTAGGACTAAGAAAGAGCGAAGGGGTCAAAGGGGAGTCTGGCCCCCAAACAACCGTGGTTATCCATCCGCAATGCTTGGTGGGGACAAGAGAATGAAAGAAATAAAGACAAAGAGACAAAGTCGGATTTAAGAGTCAAAGTGGGATTTAAAAAGAGTGGGCCCAGGGGACCAACTCCACCTAATGTAAGAGACAGTGAAGGCCCCGTGCTCTGGGTTAACTCAGTATTTATAGTCATTAAATTAGTAAACGAATGATGATGGGGGGGAGCAAAAAAACCCTGCACTATACGTCATCCATTTTGTGACATTTGCAATTTCAGCTAAGCTACTTTTTAACTAACTTTCATTACCTTTATTGTCCTAGTCTGTACTAACTATAAACTAAAGAAATAAACTGGTTTATTAAAGAAAGGACTGGACTTAGAAGCAGGATGTGAGAGCAGTCAGCTGGTTTGACCACGCTCACAGTTTCCACAGGAGGCAATTAAGTCTCTGGGTCCCTGTGGGGCAGACAGGCTGACGCCATTCCCATGCCTGGTGTGGGAGAGAAGGAAGGTGTTCTTCTTACTCTAGCTCCAAGAGGGTTTTCCTCTTATCAAGGAGCAGCTGCCCATGCTGTTCCCAGCACATCTTGCACCACCTTGTTTGTCCCTAGAAACCTTTTTTGTACAGACTCTTTGTAAGGGGAAAGTTCAGGCCTCAGTAAGAGATCTCTTGTCCTGTTTTTCCAAGGTCTGTGCTGTCATGTTCAACAGACTTTGGGGGCTCCCGATGTGCACTGGGGTCTTCCTTGGCACACACTCTGAGACATCAGCCTCTTCCACCTGCCTTTTATCCCATGCCTCACAGTCTGTATTTTTTTATTAATAAAACCTTCATAAATTCCAGTTTAACTAAATACTTCAAGAGGATGGCTTCCGACACCCAGTCCGTTTCCACTCACAGGCTTTGCTGTCTTGCTGGGTCCCATCTTCTACAAGCTGTAGTACTTATTCTTTTCTTCATTGTCACTCTATGGTGGCTGAAGTTCTTAATATAAGGTTTTCATGTAAAAACTGCATGCTGATTGTAGATACATTATACCTTTCTTCAGTCATTATTTTTACTTTTTCAGGTGCGTTATCCAAAGGTTCTTTTACAGTTGGCAGCTTTCATTAGGGCAACTGAGTACTTTATGGAAGTATGGAAGAATTAGGTGCTCTAAGAAGAACGTTTCTCCCATTACACACTAGCAAGTTTACAAACCATGATGAATTCTGTGAAGGCATCCTCCTACCTGGGGCAAAATGCCTGCGGTAGGTGCCTTCCATTATATAGCAAAAAGACTTTCCTTTCCGGCACTAACTTGATGAAATGAAATATTTGCTCATGTGTCCAGATGCTGAAATGAGAGATATTTGTCCATGTGTCCAGAACATCATAACTGATTTTAGATTAATTTTATTCGGATTTTGACATTTCCCAAATTATTCCTGGCTTATTTTCTCATTCCTTGATGTTTTCTTCTTTTTCAATGAATTTTTTGCAGATGGCTCTCAAGTGTCAACCATATACTTATATACACCTAAAAATCTTGCCACCCCCTCTCCACATTGGCTCTAGTTCTTTTCTTTCTTCATTCCATGATAACAAGTTTGTATCACTAAACTTGTCTGCTTTGGTTACCTAGTATGCCTGAAACTTCTCATTATCCACAGTAGCCACAACTATGACAGAATCTTTGTAACTTAGTGTCTAATTTTTCCACGCATTCCTCACTTTTTATAGTAATGCACAAGCCATATTTCACCAAATTGAAGACATTGATTATGTAAAGCATTATTTTATGTTTTAGTAAGAAAAAAACCTATCATTGCCAGTAAAAATGATGTCATTTATTGTAAAAGGCAACACATTTCCAAGATGTTAAAATGTGGGAAAAAAACTACTTGGATTTATTTATTTATTTATTTATTTATTTATTTATTTATTTATTTATTTGAGACAGAGTCTCACTTGTCACCCTTTGTAGAATGCTGTGGTGTCATAGCTTACAGCAACTTCAGACTCTTGAGTTCAAGTTATTCTCTTGCCTCAGCCTCCCAAGTAACTGGGACTACAGGTGCCCACCATGAGGCTATTTTTAGAGGTGAGGTCTCGCTCTTGCTCAGGCTGGTCTCGAACATGTGAGCTCAAGCAATCCACTTGCCTTGGCCTCCCAGAGTGGTAGGATTACAGGTGTGAGCCACCACACCTGGCCTTGGATTGGTGTTTTTTTTAAGTACATTATTTGAATGTTTTTTCATTTTGTTATTCAAATCTCCCAAATGCTTCCAATTTTGGTTTTTAAATTTATTTTCATCAGTATGTACAAATGTGTTACAAGTCAAATTATAACATCCTCATAACAACAAAAGTACATTCCTCTGCCTTGTACCACCTTAACTTGCAACTCATCTCTTCAGGAAGAACTACTTTGGGTCCTTTCACCTGGTTTGTATTCTAAATGATGTAACTATAGCATTTCTTTATCAATTTAGTTATTATCTGTCAATGTCTTATTTGTTAGTTGGGAATTTTGTTTCCTATAGGATTTTCATACTACCAGCTTCTTCTTTCATTACCCTACTATAATTTATGTCATATTTTTGTTAAGTCAGCAGTTGCTGTTTTCATCACTTTAAGTATGAAAATCTTGTTTACATCTGAGTCACTTTGTGTACAGTGCTTGTATTTTTCTTTTAGAAGAACATTTCTTTTTTGCAGGGGGAGTGGTGATAATTACTTCCTTTTACTTTTGTTTTGTTTCTTATTTATTTCAAAAAATTAAGGGCTGCAAATGATTTTGGTTAGGTGGATCACTTGTGTAATGCTAGACTCACAGCCATAGGTATATCCTTCACACAAATAGTGCTCTTTTTACCTAGGTAGGTTTCTGCCCCACCCCTACTCCTGCCCTACGCTTGATTTCCACTGAGTTTTACTTCCCTTTGTGTATATAATGTGCTCATTAGTTAGTTCCAATTTAAAACTTAGCATGTGCAGTGTTTGATGTGCTATTTAGATATTTCACTTAGGAGAATGGTCTCCAGTTCCATGCAAATTGTTGCAAAAGGCATTCCATTTATCTATTTTTATGGCTGAGTAGTACTTCATGGTATATATTTACCACAGTTCATCATCAATTAATGAGCGCTTATTTTGATTCTACATCTTTGTAATTGTGAATTGTGTTGAAATACACACTCAAGTGCAAATGTCTTTTTGATAGAAAACCGTCTTTTGCTTTGGGTTAATAACTAGTACTGGGATTGGTAGATCAAATGTAGAACTACTTTTATTTTTTTGAGAAATTTTCATACTGTTTTCCACAGAGATTGTACTAATTTGTAGTCCCGCCAACAGTGTATAAGCATTCCTTTCTCTCTGCTAGCATCTATTGTTTTTTAACTGTTTAATAAAAGCCATTCTAACAGGGGTAAGGGACTATATCATTGTGGTTTTAATTTGCATTTCCATAATGATTACTGATGTTGAGTATTTTTTCATGTATTTATTGGCCATTAGACTATTTTCTTTAGAAAAGCTTTACTTCATGTCTTTTGCTCATTTTCTATGGGGTTGATTGTTTTCTTGCTGATTTGCTTGAGTTCTTTGTAGATTATGGTTATTAGCCCTTTATTAGATGTATATCTTGTGAATATTTCTTCCCATTCTGTAGGTCATCTATTTGTTCTCTTGGTAGTTTCCTTAGCTACACAGAAGCTGTTTAGTTTAGTCAAATCCCATTTATTTATTTTTGTCATTGCTGTGATTGCCACTGTGATCTTATTCATAATTTGCCTAGGCCAATATCTAGAAGAGTTTTTCCTATATTTTCCTCAAGAATTCTTAGGGTATCATGCCTTACATTTTATCCATCTTGGATTAATTTTTGTGAGTGATGAGAGGTAGGGATCTTGTTTCATTTTTCTAGCAGTTGTGTGTTTCTAGGAATTTGTCCATTTCCTCTACATATTCTAGTTGGTATGCATAGAGATTTCATAGTATTCATGAATGATGTTCTGTGGTATCAGTCATAATGTTTCCTTTTTCATTTGTGATTGAACTTATTGGGTCCTTTCTCTTCTATTCCCATTTAATCTAGAAAATGGTTTACTCATTTTGTTTGTCTTTTCAAAGAACCAACATTTTGTTTTGTTGATCTTCTGTAGTTTTGTATTTGTTTGTTTCACATTTCATTTAGTTCTGCTCTGCTTTTTGTTATTTCTTTTCTTCTGCTGGCTTGGGATTGGTTTTGTTTTCCTTTTTTATTTCTTGAGATGTGACATTAAGTTGTTAATTTGAAATTTTTTCTTTTTTTTTTCTCTTTGATGTAGACAGTCTAGGCTATGAATTTTCTTCTGGGGAATTCTTTTGCTGATTCCCATAGATTTTGATGTCTTGTGTCCTCTTTGTAATTCAGTTCAAAGAATTTTTTGATTTTTATCCTTCTTGAACCAATTATCATTCAGCATAAGGTTGTCTAATTTTCTTGAGTTTGTGTAGATTAGAGCATTTCTCTTGTGATTTCTTTCTATTTTTATTGCACTAAGGTCTGAAAATATACATGCTATGATTTTGATTTTTTTGTATTTGTTGGGGCCTATTTCTTGGTCTAAGATATGCTTAGCCTTGGAGAATATCCCATGTGCTAGAGAGAAGAATATATATTCCATGGCTTTTGGGTAGAATGTTCTGTAAATGTCTGCTTGGTCCATCAGATCTGAATTGGAGTCTTGTTCAGGTTCAGTGTTAATTTTCCACATCCACTTTGATGATTTGTTCAGCTCTGACATGGAGGTATTAAAATTCCTAGCAATTACAATTTTGCTATTTATTTCTTTGCTTAGCACTAGTAAAATTTGCTATTTGTGTCTGGGAGCTGCCATATTAGGTACATAAATATTTAGGATTTTTCAATTTCTCACTTTACCATTACCTAATGACCCTCTTTCGGTTTTCACTTGCATGGAATATTTTTTTAAACCCTTTCACATTGAGTCTGTGTGTGTCCTTATGATACATGGTTTCCCCACTCAAGACGTACAGGATCTCGCCATTTTCTAGGCCTAGGTGAGCTCAGAGATCAGTCTTATCACAGACCCCATTTCTAGGCACAAACAGGCTCATCAAAACCAGCCTACCCAGTTTCTCATCTGGGCTGCCTCTCCTGGAGCAGGGAACACACCCTAAGCAACGGGCTGCCCACCCAGAGCAGAGAACACACCCAAGCAGGAACACATTCTTTATAGGGGCAGTTTTAAAAGTAACTTTTGCCCCCAAGCCCCTGGTGCCAAACAATTATGACATTGCATCTCCCCAAACTCCCCTTCCCAATGGATAGGCCACAGAAGGCCTATGTGGGCTACCTACTTGAGAACCCCTTTTAGCTTGCTGAAGGCTCTTTCTTCTTCCCCTTTTATCTATCCAGTAATCTGTTCTTTCACTTACTTGCATGGTCTATGGATTCATTGTTTGAATCTTCTAGACCAACGACCTGGCACAGGGAGAGATTCTGGCTATACTTGTGGTTTAGATGACTTTCCTAGAGATAGCAGAGACTTGGATTGTGGTTTTTCTTCCATTTAGCCAGCCTATGTCTTTTGATTGGTGCCTTTAAACCATTAAAATTAAGAGATAAAATTGATATGTGAGATGTTCTGTTCATCATGTTGGGTAGTACCTCATTGCTTTGGTTCCTCTCTTGTGTAATTGCTTTATAAGAGTTGTGAGCTTTAGTTTTTGTGAATGATTTTATTTAGTATAATACTATTCTGAGAATTTTCTGCACTGCAGAAACAAAATTTCCTTGCCTGTCAAAGACTTAATTTCTCTATCAATTGTGAAATTTAGTTTCCCAGAATATGAGATTCTAGGTTGGCAGTTGTACTGTTTAAGAAGAGTAAAGATGGAGCCTGATTCTTTTCTAGTTTATAAAGTTATAAGGTTTTTGCTGAGAAGTCTGCTGTTAGCCTGATGGTTTTTCCTTTATAGGTCAGTTGTTCTTATGTCCTGCTGCTTATAGAATTTTTTCTCTCCTTTTGACTTCAGCCAGGTTGATTACCATACGTCCTAATTGTTGTTGACTTGTTGTGAGTGGTAGACTTATTGTGGACTCAATGTTGTGAGTTGTACTAATTGCAATGACTCTTCCTGGTGAAGGAGCTAAGGAAATTTTACCTCAAGATATAACTATGTGGTATAAAGAATACTTTAATTAAAGGCCATTTGAGATCAGAAAGCACTTGAAAGGGGCATTCTGTCTACATAAAATTGGACTGACCTGATCAAAAGATCTATGGAGGGCTACTGACTTCCTTTCCTCCCCTCAAATGCTAGCAGTCCTGGTCCAAAATATTTAAAACACAATACCTGTCTCTCAGGTTAATTTATAAGTCAGTCTGTTTCCCCCACCTGTGTATCATCCCTAGCAAGCACTTACTGCATCTATACTTCACAGTCTCTTCCTCCCTTCTAAAAAGTCTCTATCTGATCATCATTGAGACATTGAGTAGTCACTCTTGCAATTCTCTCCATGTGCATGGTATTTGGAAGTAAACATTTCTCTTATTAATCTGCCTTATTTGTGAGTTGATCTTGCAGCGAACTTTTGGGGATCAAGGGCAAGTTTCCCTTGCTTCTGCATTGGTGTTTGATATCCATCTTGTATCTCATTGCCTGAATCTCTGGTAATACTAGAGAAGATTTCCTCAATAATTTCCTCAAACAGGTTTTCCATGCTTTTACCTCTTTTTTCTTGTCCCTTAGGAGTACCTATAATGCAAATGTTAGTTCAATTCACATAGTTCTGTATCTCTCTCAGTGATTGTTTAGATTTTTCTATACTCTTCCCTGTCTTTGTGTATGACTGGGGTTATCTCGAGAGCCTTGTCTGCAAACTTTCAGGTTCTTTGTTATCCTTGCCTTAGTGTGTTGTTGATGATCTCTGATGTATTTTGAAGTTCCTTAAATGACTGTTTCAATTCTTTAAGTGCTATTATAGACTTTCTTATTTTGTCTAGCTCTTTCATCAATTTCTTAAGATTTTTTTTGGCTTCTTTTTGTTGGTTTTCAACTTTCTCCTCAATTTCATTCATCTTATTTGCCTTCTATATTCTGAATTCCATTTCTGTCATCTCAGCAATTGTCTTGTAGATAGAATACATTACTTTTGTTCCTTTATGATCCTATAGTAATGTTGAGCTACTTTGTTTTTTATGTTACCAGGTTTCTTTTGCTGATTTCTTTTCATCTGGTTTCTCATCTCTCAGCTTGGGTTAACAGGATTGTAGGGTACTTGATTTCCTTTTCTGGAAATTCTTCTTTTTAGTTTGGGGAAAGGAAGGACCCTAGATGGAACTTTCGTGAAGCTATCACCCAAGGCTTCCTGAACACCTAGGGCATTTGTAGTTCTCCTCTGCTCAGGTCCCATGCAGGGGAGGAGGCTTGCTCAGTCCCCAATCTCAGTGTACAACACAGCGAAGCTTCTGTTCTGTCTGATAGTGAAGACTGCAGCTGACATAAGGGGAAGGCTCCTGAAAGTCTCCATCTGCCCTCCTGGCTGCAGTGAGTGGAGAGGGGCCAGGGAGAAAAAGAGTGTGGATGGTAAAGTGCCCAGACACTGGCTTCCCCAGTCCCCTTCCCTGGAAGGAGGACTTCACTGAACGTCTGGGCTCTGGGATCATGCCAGTTCTCCACATAATTTGGTGGTTTCAACAGAGCCCAAGGTCACATGTGCAGAAAAGCTTCCAAACAACTCAGTAGCCCATTGATTATCAAAGGTGTGTGATAAGGAGAAATGGGATCCTCCTTCACTGGGCTCCAAGCCTCTCTGGGTCTGACCCCTGTTGGTCTCTCCTCTTTATCTTTCTCTTTTTTTTTGTTCTGCTTTGCAATTTCCCACTATGAAGTCCCCAACAATCTCCAGAACCTCCTCCTCCAAATTACACCTGAGCCCTTTGCCCTCTTTCTTTAATATGAAACGCTCCTTCCCTCTGGGACATTCCAGCAAGGATGTCTCTAGTTGGCCATTTTGCCCTCTTCTGTGTTTCTTATTAAACATCTACCTAACATTTTCTAACCAGTTTGTCCAACAAATTTTTCAAACATGTGTCTGAATCTTTTTTTTCCCCCAAAAGCATTGATGTGGCCGGGTACAGTGACTCATACCTATAATCCTAGCACTCTGTGAGGCCAAGGTGGGAGAATTGCATGAGCTGAGGAGTTGGGGAATAGCTAGAGCAAGAGTGAGACCCCTCTCTACTAAAAATAGAACAATTAGCCCGGCATTGTGGTGCATGCCGCTAGTCCTACACACTTGGGAGGCTGTGGCAAAAGGACTGCTTGAGACCAGGAGTTTGAAGTTGCTGTGAGCTATGATGATGCCACTGCACTCTAGTCAGGGAGATAGAGCAAGACTTCATCTCGGAAAAAAAGAAAATCCCTCCTTCACACCCATGCTCCTATGACTGTGTTTCTCAACACGTCTTGTGAACATTTCTCTTCACTACTTTTTTGGGTAGAAATCTCTGTTTCTTCTTTCTTGGCTTAATTCATTTTTCTTAAGAACAGTGGAATAACTTCTTTAAAAGGACGCATGAAAGGTAATTTTTTTTTTTTTTGAGACAGAGTTTTACTATGTCACCCTCGGTAGAGTGCCATGGCGTCACAGCTCACAGCAACCTCTAACCCTTGGGTTTAAGCAATTCTCTTGCCTTAGCCTCCTGGGTAGCTGAGACTACAGGGACCCACCACCACACCTGGCTAGTTTTTGGTTGCAGTTGTCATTGTTGTTTAGCAGGGCCAAGGCCAGGTTCAAACCTGGCTACCTTGGTGTAGGTGGCTGGCGCCCTTACCCACTGAGCTATAGGCACTGCCTGAAAGGTAATTTTTTTTTTTAAAAATTGCACTATAAAAATTTTCACATTATCTATCCTTCTACTTACTTGATAGTTTATCTAGATATAGAATTTAGGTTAAAATTTATTCACCATCAGAATTTTAAAGCCAATCTTCCAACACTAACTTTTAATATTGCTCTCTAAGTCAGGTGCCATTCCAGTCTCTGGTGTTTGTATTTCATATGCTTATTTTCTTTGAAGGAATTTAAGATCATCTCTTTGTAACCAGTATTTTAAATTTTATAAGAAAATCTCTTAAGGCAAGTTACTTTTAAATTCTTATTGTTAGACTCTTGGTGGGCTCATGTGATTTGGAGAAACATGATTCTCAGTTCTGAGAAATGTTCTTTTATTATTTCATTGATTACTTCTTTTCTTTGTTTTTTCAGTTTTTGGCCGAGGAGGGTTTGAACCCGCCACCTCTGGTATATGGGGCCGGCGCCCTACTCCTTTGAGCCACAGGCGCTGCCCCTCATTGATTACTTCTTTACCTCTTTTTCCTCTATTCTCACTTTCAGAACTCATTATTTAGACACTTGTGGATTAATTTCATTTTTTATTTTATCTATTTTTATTGTTGTATTCTGGTTCCACTTTCTGGAGCATTTAAAATTTTGTTTTGCAACAGTTTTATTGATTTTTTTCCACACATTTTAAATAATAATTAAGAGTTTGAATTTTTATGTTCCTTTTTATTTTCTAATTGTTCTTTTTTTAGAGAAATCCCTTCTTTATAGGTAGAATAATATCTCTCACCACTTTATGTACAACATAGTGTATATTCAGTATTTTTTCTGTAAAGTTAGCTTAGTATAACTTTTTACAAATAATGGCTTTGAGTTATCCTTCATATAACAAAACATTTATCACTCCAAAGCACATAAATCTGTTTTTTAGCGTGTTCACAGAGCTCTGCAGTGAACCCCACTACATAATTTTAGATCATTTTCATCATCTTAACAAGGAACCCCATAGCCATAAGCAGAAATCCCCTATTCTCTCCTGCCTCCAGCCCCTGGCCACCACTTATCTGCTCTCTGTATTTATGGAAATGCTTCTTGTGCTATTCTAAATATGTTAATAAATGGACTCATACAAAATGTGGCCACTTGTGAATGAGTTCTTTCCCTTATATAGGTCCATACTGCATTCACTTGTAGGGCTGAATAACATCCCATTATGTGAATAGACCATATTTTGTTTGTCTATTCACCAGTGATGGACATTTGGGCTGTTTCAATTCTTTGGCCATTATGAATAATACCGCTATGAACATACATGTCCAAATTCTTGGGTGGGCATATGTTCCCAGATCTCTAGAGTACACATCTCAGAGTAGAATTATGGGATCATATAGTATATTAACTATACAGGTAACATTTTGAGGAACTAACAAAATGTTTTCCAGAGTAGCTGAACCATTTTAGATTTCCATCAACAATGTACAAGGGTTCTAATTTCTCTAATTCCTTGATAACGTATGTTAATGTCCATCTTTTGATCATAGTCATTCTAATTAGTGTGAAGTGGTTTGATTTGCGTTTCCCTAATGACTAATGACATTGACCATTGTCTCATGTTTGTTGCCAATTTGTATGTCTTATTTAGAGAAATGTATATCCAAAACTTTTGCCCATTTTCTTCTTTTTTTTTGAAACAGAGTCTTACTTTGTCACTCTCAGTAGTGTGCCATGGCATCATAGCTCACAGCAACCTCAAACTCCTGGGCTCAAGCAATTCTCTTGCCTCAGCCTCCCCTTGGCTGGGACTACAGGCACCCACCACAATGCCTGGCTATTTTTAGAGACGAGATCTTGCTCTTGCTCCGGCTGGTCTTGAACCTATGAGCTTAGGGCAATCCATCCATTTTGGCCTCCCAGAGTGCTAGGATTACAGGCATGAGCCTCTGCACCCAGCCCTCTTTTGCCCATTTTTAAATTTGCTTATTTATATATACATATACATATTTATATATTTTTTTTACCTCCTAAACTTATTTTTTATTGATATAGTTGAATTTTAAAACATTTCAATAAAATTCTATAAACAGAGGCTTCTAAAGAGGGGGAAAAAGCAAATTTAAATATATTAACAAGATTAAAGCATGCAAAGGATCTAATGAAAAAGACATTAATAATACGCTAAGGTATTTAATTTATCCAATATAGATTCTTCATATTCTGTCACAAATATATCAGTAAACAATTTGAAATTTGGTGAATGCACCTGATTCCTGGTTTATAGATAAGATATGATAAACCCTTTGCATTTATATGGCTAGCTTTGCAGGTCGCATTACAATACAGTTAGAGAAATTGGTATTGTGTAAATCTAGTACCAATACTCAGTAAATAATGGTTGGAAATTATTCTCCTAATTTTCTCTGTGAACTTAGAAAACACTAATAAATTAACAGTACAGGTCATTGAGGGACCAAAATTTTTTATTCACATTAACTTTTTCCATGAAAAGCTTCAAATATAACTCTAACTCTTCTGTTTTATAAGTTGTCTTCCACTTTCTTAACAGTGTACTTTGAAGCACATTTTTTTTTTAGTTTTGATGAAGTCTCATTTATCTTGTTTTTCATTGGTTACTTGTGCTTTACATGTCATATCAAAGAAACTATTCCCTAATCTAATGTCACTGAGATACACATCTGTTTTCTTCTAAGAGTTTTATTATTTTAGCTCTTACATTTAGGTATTTGATCCATTTCAAGTTAACTTTTGTTTACGGTGTGAGATAGGGATCCAAATTTATTTTCTTGGATCACAAACTTGGTATATCAGCAAGATGGCAGAAGGGCAGATCCCATAGATATTCTACCTCTACGAAAATATGACTAGCAAGTATTGACAGTCAAAAACACAACCTTGAACACCTGAAAACTTGGTAAAAGTGGAGAAACACCATGGATCTAGAGAACTGAGAAACCACAACTGTTAAAAGAAAGTCATTTCATACTTGCTTCCCCCAAGCTGGCATTCCAGCACTCACAGAGAGTTTCCTTAGACCCACAGTTGCAGGGACATTGAAGGTGGGCATTTGATCCCCCTGCCAGTCTGGAAATCTTTATAAGAAGTCTGTTTCAGTTCCATCCCATGGGAACCCTAGGGACTGTAAGAAAGGCTATACCATCTGGGATGAATTAGGGACAAAGAGGTGGGTACTGATCACAGTGACTGGTGAACAGATCTTGGCAGCTACTCAGCACTCTAGTCGGCGGGAATCCTACATTGACATGACTGGCCAGTGCAATGGCTTTGTAGGGGACACTAACTGTGGGAAGGCCCAATTTTCTAACTGGGTTTTTTGCAAGGCCCAGGTGCTCAAGTGGCACCTTTTTCTGTCCTGAAAACAATTAAAATGACAGGGTTAATTTCTATCACCACTTAGATCTTTTTAATATAGTGTATGTGAGTGTGATCACTTTGTTTTTTAGTTTTATTTTAGAAATTTAATTTCTGAGATACTGGGTCAGAGTACCCATTTTTTTCTCCATGTGCTTTTGAAAAATCATGCTGGGCATTTTAATGTCAGCTTACTCATTTTTAAAAAACGAGTGTGAATATAGCCTTTCTTAGGCTCACTAAGAAAAATGAATAAAATGAGAAAGAGCTTTTTAAAAACCTTAATAAGTGGAATGTAGATCCATCACAGGGGAACCTGCTTCTTTGGAATATAGGGCTATATGTCCACTGGTCAGTCTTATTCATATAAGGCAAACCCATTACTTGCTGTGAGCAAGAAAAAGGTTGCCTGACCCACCTGGAAAGTATTAGCTTTTTTGTTCAGCTATGAAAAAATTGCTTCGCCACTTAGGTCAGCATCATGATGTAAATCTTAATGAAAGTTTCTTGAGATGTGAGAGTAAATCAAGTTGTTCGGCCACCTTGATGCTCTCTTAATCTGCCTTTTTTCCTTTTCTTTGCTTTATTTCCTTCATTTGAGTGTAGGGAGTATAGAACTCAACACAGAATCATTTGCAGAGCAAATGCCACTCTAGCCAGCAGTCATCCTGTTCCTTCAGGCACACAAGGCTGAGGATAAGTGAGATCCATGCCCTAGTCCTTTATGCAATTAAGCACAAAGTCTAGGTTGTGTTTTCATTTAATTTGTGGAAAATAAACATAATTGTCATTTATTTGGAAGACTATGTCTCTGTTACATAAAAAAATTGAATAAAATTGTTATTCTAAAACTAAAATTATATGGGTTATTTTAATGGATTAAATGGCAGCACAAACCTACCAAATAAAGTACTCTGGGGTAGAGTTCTGACACACTAGGCAAGTCTTGCATGAGGTAGTGGGAGCCACCAGCTCTGCTGCGGAAGTGTAGAATGTGAGGAAGCCTTTTTGCAGTTTTTAGTTCTTGGGGGAAGCTGCACATTGAGTGGAAAGCCTGGAATAGTGAGTGTACCCAAACAGTGTACAGCAGTTAGATTTGAGGGCTAGTGGGAGTGGATTTGCAACCCGTTTGGCAGTGGTAGAGATGGTCATTCTAGGAAGATTCTGGCAGCCAGGGGTTGGCGTCACATGTCACTTCTGACACCACTTGTCGGGGCCCAGGACTGGCCAGGTCTCAGGCCTGGCTTAACTAGGTTCCGAATGCAGACCGCTAAGTTACCTTGCTCAGGTACAGTTTCTCTTAGGTGCTTGAGGGCTATATACCCTAGCTGGAGAGAGAGAGTGTCTTAGAGAGAGTAAAGCAGTCTTCTTAGAAAGATAGATCTTAGTCTTCAGCGGAGCTTGGTAATTTTCAGCAGAGAGATGCCGTGCTGGTGTTCTGCAGGCAGGAGAGGAGACAGTCAGAGTAAGTGCTTCTGTGATAATCTGCCCATGCTCCTTGACTGCCTTCTCCTCCTGCCTAATATAAGGCTGATCTCTTGCTTCTCAACACCACAGGTGTAGAGACTGTCAATCACCACTGCTCTCATCTCGCGAGCTCTCATGCTTGTTAGGAGCGCTAAATCCCTCTCCATGCCCTTTCCACCCAGGTGTTCCATTATTGAGCTATACAGGTATTTCTTATAACTCTCACTCCTAGCCATAGGCTATATGGGCTGCAACAGGTTGGTCATTGTGGAAAGGTCATGAGAAGGTCATGAGGACAGGCCTCCTATAGGGACATAGACATTTTATTTCTGCTTGCTGGGATCAGACCTCCCATTGTGACAGGCACAAGAACTCCTGCACCCCATAGGAACTGTTGTGTGTGGACATGGTGAGACCTGCCTCTGAAGGATTCTGGAGAGATCTGAGTTCCCAACCCACCAGAACCTGAATACTGAGGAAATCATCAGGTGATCACTGTGGACAATTAAGTTGGGGAACAGGTCTATGCCTGGGACCTAGAGAGAGGTTATCATCAGTGTTGCCCACCCCCTAATATCTCCATATATAATTAGGGGATTGGCAACACAGATGATGTATATTATGTATGTATATATAATAAGTTTTTACATATTTTTCTTTTTCTTGGGTTGTTCTTGTATTTTTCTTTCTTTTCTTTTTTGTTCCTTCATTTATATGTTGCTGAGGTTGCTTATTTTTGGTATTAGAGCTTTTCATTATTTTGTATTGATGTGTTTTGTTTCTTGCTTATTTGTATGGTTGGTTCTTTTCTTACCTTATATTTTTACTTTCATCAAGAGCATGGGCTCTTGTATTTTTGGGTTACAGTATTTTAGCCTTATTTATTCTACATCCCTATTTGATTCCTGTATATTCTCTCTTTGGTTAGAGACTATTCTACCTTTTTCATCTCTCCCACGTTAATCACTTCTGCAAAAGCGATCTCCTACTTTTTCTTGTTTTTTTCCTTTCTTTTCTTACTCCACTTGCCTCTTTGTCCTCTATTAGAATAGTATTTTTAATTTCCTTTATCTATTCTTATTGCATTGTTATTTCTTTTTTCTTTCTCTTTCCTTTTTTCTTTTTTTGCTGAGAGCTGGGGGAACAAAGTTGTGGTCTGGCAGGTAGGCCACAGCAGTGGTTTGGCTCAAGGGGGCCAAGAGACTGTTCTGCCTCTGGTCCTAGGAAGATAGTATTGGCAAGACCATGCTGCAGAATTTTTCTTTCTTTCTTTCTTTCTTTTTGAGCTGGAAGGTCTGCTTGTCATTTATTGACAGGAGTTTACATACATTTGTTTTCTTCCCATGATGATTTCCTCCAAAGCACAGGCACAGAGCCCTCGAGAAGGGCAGTCTCTAAACGAGGGAGCCAGGAACTCAGGATGTACACATCTTTGGCAGGCACGTTAGGCTCAGCAGGATGCAATCCTTCAAGCTGGAATTCCACTGGGTATTTGAGAGGGACCAAGGTGGGCGTGGAGAGGAAGTCTTCAACAGACTCACGTCTCAGTCCAGGCCTCCTCTTTCCCTATCCAAGTCCATCCCAGTTTTGGGACCCTGGGGGGCAGCTCAGCCAGGCCCACTCCCTGCAACAGGGGCAGATTCTTCCATCCATGCCCTGTTTGAACACACCTGCTTCCGCTGGTTGCACACTTAAAGAGAATCAGCCTATGGAAAGAGACAGACCACTTCCTCACTGACATTCCCCAGCACCTCTCTTCAGCTGTGTCGGCGCAGGAACCACTGGAAAGACTGAGGCTGCATTTTCAGTGGAGCTGCGTGTGCCACATCCTCAAACCTTCAGCAGATAGCACGGAGACTGCACATCTGCCCAGGCTGACAACTGTGCTTCCTGGTCCACACATGCCCTGCCCCACCTCTGTTCTGCTAACTGTCAGTGCCTAGAATGGAGCTTCCGTAGGCCTGGAACTGGGACCCAAAGCTAGTCTGTGTAGGCACTTGGCAATTTTTGGTAGGGAGGGGGTTAAAAAAGTAGATGGGTGTGAGATGAAAGAGCTTCATTTGATAATTACAGATCTGAAGTGATTTTACTTTTATTTCTTTCACTTTAAGCTAATCATGAGATTTCACAGTGATTTCTGGGTGGGGTAGAAAGGTGGTGGTGGTAATCATCATCAGGGCTGTGGCCCAGTTGGCCTGAGGAGTACAGTCAGGTCAGGCCCTCACTGGGGCAGCTGGAGGAGTATAGACTGCCCTGCTGGCAGGTAGGTGATGTTCCGAGAGCGTGGCAGCTGGAATGCAAGGTCCTCTGCAGCCTCCAGAGCTCGATCAGGCCATCACCCACCAGGTACCAATGAGTTGGCAATCCTTAGAGTCACTCTCAGTGGAGATGATGGCTGCATTTTTCTGCTGCTCAGCCTTTTCCACCACAAATCTGGCCCTCTATGTTTCCTGCTGAGCCACCTATTTGGCTTCCACTGCTTCTGTGAACTCCTTCTCAAAGGTCAGATGCATCAAGGAAGGATCATCCAGGATGAGCCCAAAAGCTGCTACTTGCTCTGTGAGGTCATTGCTCACCTGCCTAGAGACAGCTCTCTCTAGGTTATTAGCTCTCCAGCATCAAAGTGATGATGATTAGCCTCAAAACTGGAGGCTCTTTGTAGTAATAGATGGCAGCACATGTTCATCATAGTCCTCTCCAGTGCTGGTGAAGATTCGAGGAAGCTGGCTAGCCTCGGGCCAAAAGAGGATGCACAGCGTGATGTTGACATTCTGTAAATCTCTGCTACCAGTGATGACTGGCACGTTAAGTGGTGAGAGCAGCAGTCAAAGATAATTGATTTCGGTACCCAGGGGATGAGAAAGTGAGTCCCTTCCCCTACCACAATGTCCTGCACTCCAGAGAATCAGTCAAAGATGAAAGCTCTGTGTCCAGCATCCACGTTATACAGAGTACAGTTCGCCATGCCTTCTGGACCAGTGAAGGCCAGTATGAACTTGCCGATGGACTCATACACTTTGGCAGCCACGTTTCCTTCTTTTGGACCCACTCACACCTGTTTCCACTCTGAGCTCCACATGAATTCCCCCAGAAACTACTTTTAGTCCAGACTTTTCCTCTCATTATTTGTAAGACACTCCTACCACAGTAACCGCAACTACTGAGCAGATAAGTTCAGTAGGTCTAAGATTAGTAGATCTATGTTTTCCTAAGGACTTTGCAGGTATCAGTTCATTTAATACTCACAACTCTACAAAGTAGGTTTCATATGTTTTTTATTTTCATAGAAAATTGTCATAGAAAGAAATGCATAAATTATATAAGGCCCTAATAACAAAACAAAGATTTGTACATCAATACGTTCTTTCCTACAATCTACATGCTAATTGTTTCCTTATACTGCCTCGCTGATGAATGCAAATATTGGCTTGGACTTTGAATGTATTTTGAGATGGGTGAGCTAAGGAAACAGCTAGTAAATATACGTTATTGCTAATAAGAACCACCATGGGCAAGAAAATGTTATTTGACAATACTATCCTTTTTTTTTTTTTTTTGCAGGTTTTTTTTATTTTTTATCTTTTTTTCTTTGGCTGGGGCTGGGTTTAAACTCACCACCTCCAGTATATGGGATCAGCGCCCTGCTCCTTTGAGCCACAGGCGCTGCCCAGACCATACTATCATTTTTTACATATTTGTGATTTGGTGTTAAGAATTGTTAGCTCCCTATGACCAGAAAAGAAGATCCTTCAACCTAGGCTGTCCAAAGTCTGCCTAAACAAGTTCATATATGCTTCGAGAAATAGAATATAAAATGTAAAAATTCATCTATCCATCTATTTATACACCTACCTGCCTACCATATAGTATTAATCCTCACATGCGTAATCAGAGTTAAAGCCCTTACCTGTCACTAAGATACTCACCATCAATCATATGAGCAAGTCAGAAGTCAAAAATTGAGTGTTATCAAGATCTTTATCTCCCTTTCATTACCCCAATGTGATCAATTAAGTCATATTTTATTATTAATATTCTAAAATTTAGCTGCTTCTTTCCAACCAAAGCATGACTCTTCACACTACCCCCTGCATTCGCCCTGAAGACTACTCTCATCACCATCCTAGATGTCTCCTTCTTGTACTTTGACCCCAAAACACTAACCACCTGATATCCTACTGTCTATGTTTCTTCCCAATCAATCCTCTTTCAGCATCATAGTCTTTTATTTAAATAATTTTATTAAATCATAATTGTGTACATTAGTGTAATCATGGGGCATAATGTGCTGACTTCATATACAATCTGAAATATTTTGGTTGAACTGTTAAACATAGCCTTCATGTCATTTTCTTAATCACTATATGAAAACATTGATGTTCTACATTTAAAAAGTTTCAACCAGTACCCTTCTAAGATGCACCATAGGTGTGATCCCACAAATTGCACTCCTTCTACCCATCCCCCCTCCCCTCCCCTCCCTTGCCCTTTCCCCTGTATTCTTGTGCTATAATTGGGTTTTAGCCTTCATATGAAAGCTATAAATTAGCTTCATATTAGGGTTGAGTACATTGGATACTATTTCTTCCATTCTTGAGATACTTTGCTAAGAAGAATATGTTCCAGCTCCATCCATGTAACACAAAAGAGGTAAAGTCTCCATCTTTCTTTAAGGCTGCATAATATTCCATGGTATACATGTACCACAATTTATTAATCCATTTGTGGGTCGATAGGCACTTGGGCTTCTTCCACGACTTAGCAATTATGAATTGGGCTGCAATAAACATTCTGGTACATATATCTTTATTATGATGTGATTTTTGGTCTTCTGGATATATACCTAATAAAGGAATTATAGGCTCGAATGGCAGATCTATTTTTAGATCTCTAAGTATTCTCCAAATATCTTTCCAAAAGGAATGTATTAGTTTGCATTCCCACCAGCAATGTAGAAGTGCTCCCTTTTCTCCACATCCATGCCAACATCTCTGGTTTTGGGATTTTGTTATGTGGGCTAATCTTACTGGAGTTAGATGATATCTCAAAGTAGTTTTGATTTGCATTTCTCTGATCATTAAGGATGGTGAGAATTTTTTCATGTGTCTGTAGGCTGTGCGCCTGTCTTCTTTAGAGAAGTTTCTCTTCAAGTCCTTTGCCCACCCTCAGATGGGATCACTTGCCCTTTTGTTGCCAATACGCTTGAGTTCTCTGTGTATTCTGGTTATTAAAACTTTGTTGGAGGCATAACCTGCAAATATTTTCTCCCATTCTGAGGGCTGTCTGCCTGCTACACTTACTGTGTTCTTAGCAGTGCAGAA
>CAUYRH010089202.1:0-23943 GCA_963574655.1 Perodicticus potto | reverse complement strand
TCAGAAATCCTTTCTTCTGCTTGCTCCATTCTGTTACTGAGGGATTCTATCTACTGTATTTCTCAGATCTTTGAGGGCTACAACTTCTTGTCTCAATGAGTCAATATCTTTGGTCATTTTCTCTTTGAACTAGTTCAGTTGTTGAGACATCTTTGGGGTCATCTTTTGGATTACTGCTTGAAATTCTAATTCCATCTTTTCCTCCATTGCGCCTATCTTAGTTGCTATCCAGACTCTGAATTCAACTTCTGACATCTCAGTCATTTGCTTATGCAAGGGATCTTGTGCTTCATCTACCTTGTCATTCCTTGTGGGAGTCGATTTACTCTGGTTTTTCATATTGCCAGAGTTTTTCTTTTGATTCTGCATCATGATTATTTTTCACTGTTGCCTATGACCATCCTCAGAGTGGGGGAGGTGTCTCTCCCAGCTCAGACCCTGGCAGAATCACTCTGTTGTTACTGGATCTTTGTAGGGAGTGACCCTGCGTTTCTAATGATTTCTCAAACCCTGCAGGGTGGAGAGCTTAAATCCTCCTTAGCCTGCTTAGGAGACACTTTAAATTGCTAACTTGGGCTAAGTAGAAGCTTTTCCAGGAAAGCACTGTGGCTGGGATCACTCCTTAAGTGGCTATCCACTTACCCAGTGTGCCAAAACCGGTCTTGCCCTATGCCCCTGAGGGCTAAGGCTGCGAGGCGTCTCACTCCCCACCTTTAGGCTGCTCAGTCACTAGATTACTCACTCCAGCCTGATGCCTGTTCTGCAACCCAGAGGGTGGAGCTTGCCAGGGCAGTTCTCCCACAATGGCTCCACACAGCCCACCACCAAATACTGGCAGCTCCGTCTGGCTCAGTGGCCCAGCCTGGGGCCCCAGACAACACTCAAAAACCCCGCACACTCCTGCCCAAGTTCTCCCAAGGCAGTTCAACCGAGTGCCAAGTCCAAAAGAAACCCAAACAGCTCACAGGCAAGGCCTTTCCAGCCTGCAGTCCCACTGTTGCCCCACCCACAGCCACCAACAGGATCAGACCGAACGAACAGACGCAACCACTTGCCCAATCTCCACTGCTTTTGCCTTCCTCAGGGTATCCAGAAGCCTCATGCTGTCTCCCTGTTTCTCCAAGGGGAAGTTCCTGGGCAGATCCCGCCTGGCATAGATGCCTGAAGTCCTCTCTCCCCAGTCTCACCATGCCCAGCCACAAGGAAGCTGTTACTCCGCTGCCATCTTGCTCCACCCCTCAATAATACTCTGTTTTATATGGAATCAGAAAAAACCTCAAATAGCCAACACATTACTCAGAAATAAAAACAGAGCAGGAGGAATTATGCTACCAGACCTGAGATTGTACTATAAATCAATAGTGATCAAAACAGCAGGGTACTGGCACAAAAAGTGAGAGATAGATGTATGGAACAGAATAGAGAACCAAGAGATGAACCCAGCTACTTACCACTATTTGATTTTTGACAAGCCAATTAAAACACTCAGTGGGGAAAAGATTCCCTATTTAATAAATGGTGCTGGGTGAACTGGCTGGCAACCTGCAGAAGACTGAAACTGGACTGACACCTTTCACCATTAACTAAGATAGACTCTCACTGGATCAAAGATTTAAACTTAAGACATGAAATGATAAAAATACTAGAAGAAAGTGCAGGGAAAACTCTTGAAGGAATCAACCTGGGTGAATTTTTTATGAGGAGAACTCCCCAGGCAATTAAAGCAGTATCAAAAATACACTGCTGGGACCTGATCAAACTAAAAAGCTTCTGCACTGCTAAGAACACAGTAAGTGTAGCAGGCAGACAGCCCTCAGAATGGGAGAAAATATTTGCAGGTTATGTCTCATATAAAGGTTTAATAACCAGAATACACACAGAACTCAAACGTATTAGCAACAATAGGACAAGTGATCCCATCTCAGGGTGGGCAAAGGACTTGAAGAGAAAATTGTCTAAAGAATACAGGTGCACGGCCTACAGGCATGTGAAAAAATGCTCACCATCCTTAATGATCAGAGAAATGCAAATCAAAACTTCTTTGAGATATCATCTAATTCCAGTAAGATTTGCCCACATAACAAAATCCTAAAACGAGAGATGCTGGTGTGGATGTGGAGAAAAGGGAACACTTCTACATTGCTGATGGGAATGCAAACTAATATATTCCTTTTGGAAGGATGTTTGGAGAATACTTAAAGATCTAAAAATAGACCTGCCATTCAATCCTATAATTCCTTTACTAAGTATATATCCAGAAAACCCAAAATCACATCATAATAAAGATATCTGTACAATAATGTTTATTGCAACCCAATTCATAATTGCTAAATTGTGTAAGAAGCCCAAGTGCCCATCGACCCATGAATGGATTAATAAATTGTGCTACATGTATACCATGGAATACTATGCAGCCATAAAGAAAGATGGAGACTCTACCTCTTTCATGTTTACATGGATGGAGCTGGAACATATTGTTCTTAGCAAAGTATCTCACGAATGGAAGAAAAAGTATCCAACGTACTCAACCCTACTATGAAGCTAATTTATAGCTTTCGTATGAAGGCTAAAACCCAACTATAGCACAAGAATATGGAGAAAAGGACAAGGGAGGGGAGAGGAGAGGGACGCAGGGGTGGAGGTAGAGGGATTGGTGTGATCACACCTATGGTGCATCTTAGAAGCGTACAGGTAAAACTTACTAAATGCAGAGTATAAATGTCTTTATATAGTGATTAAGAAAAAGCCATAAAGGCTATGTTAAACAGTTCGATGAAAATATTTCAGATTGTATATGAAGTCAGCACATTGTGCCCTATGATTGCACTAATATACACAATTATGATTTAATAAAAATAAAAAAATTAAACAAAATAATAAAGTAGAAACACAAAGTAACAATACTTGATGTAACACACAGATCCTAAAATCTGCTCTCAATACATTTAATGTTCCTTTTCTTTCTTGAAAACATTTGTTTTGCAGATAGAGATGATGATGCTTCAAACTAAGTCTACATTTTTATCTTTGGAAGAACCATTGAAAATTATATCTGTAGAGCTATAAATAAGTGCTTTGATTGCTATTTCCATAACTGTGTTTTTCCCCTGGATCTTCGATTTCTTATTAACTGATCTCTCCCAGAGAAAAACTAAGACTCTTTTTGGTTGTGTATTATGTTAAAATATTTTTTAATTTACTATCATCTGTAGAGGCAGATAATATTAAGTTTTAGAAAAGAAACATAATCTGTAGATTGTCAGAGCAGAGCTGAAGCACTCAGTGTAAAGACTCCACCAACTCAGAGGTTCTTACCACGTGTGGGAAATAAACATGGGGAAAAGATGAGGGAATTTAATAATCTTTAACATGTGATTCACTGTGCTTTGCAATATGCCTTCAGCACCACACTTACAGGTCTCATTTAATTGCATATTCTCCCAAATCCAACGAATTGCCAAGACTTTCAATTCTACCTTCTACACCTGTTGGAAGTTTCCATTTATGTTCATTCTCATTACTATTACCCCAGGCAGACATTCCCCTTCAGCTTACTCTGCTCAGATTTGCAGCACAAAGGTACCTGTTATCTTTCACACAAATAATGTTATTCTGGCTCCCCATGCTCAACCTGTGTATCCAGCCTCATTTCTTGACGTTCTTTTATCTGTAACTGGTAATGCAAATATATTTCCCCCTCTGAAGACACTGGGCTAAGCTCTCTCTAGACTTTCAGTCTTAAAATGCGGTAATCTAATTGGGTGTTTAATGCCCATGTTACTCACTGCCCCCTTAGAGGCAACACACCTCCTGAAAGTCTTTCATGACCCAGATAGACCAGGTAATTTATAATATCTCACATTCCTGCTGCATTCTGGCCCAGAATTTCCAATAGTTTTATAACAATATTTTAATTTGTTTCTTTCTCTCTCCCCTGACCATTGTTTTTCAACCTGTTTATCTCATGGCACATTTGAACCTATATGTAAATTTTCCCAGCACACTTAAATTATGTTTATAAAAAAATAATAATAGAAAGAATATACTTACTGCACTTCAAACGCAGTGGTGCAGCACCTGTAATTCCAGCTACTAGGTTGGCTGAGACAGGAGGATCACTTGAGTCCAGGAGTTCTGGGCTATAGAGCACTATGCCGATTGTGTTCAGTACTAAGTTGGGCATCAATATGGTAACCTTGTGGCAGGGGCACCAGGTTGCCTAAGGAGGGTGAACCAGCCCAGGTGGGAAATGGAGCAGGTCAAAACTCCCATGCTGATCAGTAGTAGGATAGCACCTGTGAATAGCCACTGCACTATAGCCTGGGCAACATAGCGAGACCCCTTCTCATAAAAAAAAAAAAAAAAGAAGAAGAAGAAAAAGAAAAAAAAGAAAGGAAGAAAAGGAAAGAAAAATAATTTAATTAATGATCTTTTAAAAATTTCACAGTACACCTAAGATCTCTCACGGCACCCTGGTGTGCCATGGCACACCAGTTGATGATCACTGCCCTGGACCCTCAAATCTCTGAGACAAGAATACTGCCTTCCTGAGTGACAGATACTCCATGCCTAGAGCAGTACCAGAGACTACAGTCAACGGCTGAGGACAAACATCTGATACAAAGTAAAATGCAAACATCGCACACAATCCCCACATCACGCGTGCTGGGTATTGAGAAGCTGGAAGTGAGGTCTGCGTCCAGTCTGAGCAGCGTTCCTGACGGAGCTTCTCCCAGGACAGGTGCATGACTGGGTTTCCTCCCTGACTATCCTCATGGGTATTTCCTACTTTATCTTCATGATTCAGAATCTAAGAACAGATCAAGAAGGAAATCAAAAGAGAGAAATAAAAAAAAAATGAAGACTAAGACTAAAGAGGAGTTTTCCTGAGTTGCTAAAATTGAAGACCAAAAGTAACTTTAAGATATGGGTGAGGGGGGCAAAGAATTACTAAAATATTGTCAGAGTATTAAAATCTTAAAATGCTTACAATGTTTTTTTTTTTGAGACAGCGTCTCATTTTATCACCCCCAGTAGAGTGCTGTGGCGTCATAGCTGACAGCAACCTCAAACTCTTGGGCTCAAGAGATTCTCTTGCCTCAGCTTCCCAAATAGCTGGGACTACAGGTGCCTGCCACAAAACCCGGCTATTTTTTGTTGTAGTTGTCATTGTTTTTTTTAGCAGGCCGGGGCTTGGTTTGAACCCACCAGTGTATGTGGCTGGTGACCAAACCACTGAGCTATGGGATCCAAGCCAAAATGCTTACAATTTTAAATAAAATCCTGACTATAGTAGAATAAAGAGCTTTATCTTCATATACTATGTAGATATTAATTTTCATGTATTTATATTTCACATGTATAACATACATAGGCACAACACACTTTTAGGATAGCAGGCCCATGAAAGAGGTGACAAGGTTAGAGGTAACAGAACTTTAGTGATTTCTATTAGCAAATAAAGAGGTATGGGATAAATCTGGGACACATCTGGAATGAGATCAATGGTTGCCATATCCTTTTTTTTTACATTTGCTATATTTTGTAATTAAACCAAATGCGACAATAATAGTTCTACTTCATTGTACAAACTTTCGCCAATGTCCTTCTATGTACTTCACCCTGTAGCACTGAGACTGCAGCTATGGAAATGTAGATGGTGTTGTTATTCCCAGAGAACGTACTTTCTCAAGAACCTGTAAAATTGTCTTTTAAATCATTTCTTTAAAGGACTTTAGATGGAAAGTAAGTGACAGGTTTTTTAAATGAAATTGTGACACTGAATTGTCACAGGTTTTTTAAATGAAATTGTGACCCTCAAATTTATCACATTTATTTTGCTGGGCAGCTGCAATACCCACACCTGAAGTTAGGTGTTGAGAATGCAAAGGACATTAGAATGAAAGCGTCTTTAAATCGGTGTCTGTTCTTCCGCCTAAAAAGTTAATAGTGAAATGATTGAGCATCTAGAATTGTAAAACATGACCTTAAGAAAGAAAAAATAATTTAGCAAATAGCAATTAGTCATGAGATCTGTGAGGGCACGATTAAGTTATTGTGACACAAAAGAAGCCTTGAGGACAGCGTGAGCCATGTGGGCAGAGAGGAACGGGCACAGCATCACAGCTTGGTGGGTTTCAGGAGGTCGGGTTAGGAGAGAACGCATTCCCTGTTACTGTTACGGCAGACACACCTTTTCTGTGCTCAGAATTTGGGGAAGATTGTCTCATATATTTAACTTCTCTGTAATGAGAATCTTGGCAGCAAACTGACGTAAATGGTCAAGTCATGGGGTATCACATCACTTCTTTTCTTTTTCTTTCTTTCTTTTTTTTTTTTTTTTTTTTGCAGTTTTGGCTGGAGCTGGGTTTGAACCTGCCACCTCCGATATATGAGGCTGGTGCCCTACTCCTTGAATCACAGGCACCACCCCTTTTTCTTTCTTTTATTTTTCTTCTCTGTGTCTACCATGTTTGACAACTATTTGTCTGTATTTTTTATACTGAAAGACAACATCACTTCTGAGGAAGAACACTCGTGCTGTAAAACTCTCTCTTTCCTAAAGCAGGTTCAGCAGGACAGAGAGGAGAGGCTGCAGCTGGCCCTTCCTTTCTCTGCAGAGGCCAGCAAGGCATTCCTCCTGTTCATCCCCCTTCCCTCCCAAGTGTCTATTGGTCAATGCGTTTTACTGATGATTGAAATAAACATTTTACCTCTTTGATCCTTTAGAATTTAGAAATTATCCAAAACTTAAAGTCCTGTGTGTATATTTTCACTTTCCAGTTTAGGAAAGTGCCCAGCGTACTTTACATACAAATGGCGGTAAGTGGTCTAAATTGTGATTTAAAATTCTTTGTGTGAATGGAAAAGCAAGCATACAATGTGTTCAATACTGACATGAAACCATTAAACACCTACATGCCCAGAGGAGAGAAAAACACAATCAAAATCAAGCTGGCGGAGGGAGGTGGGGAAAGGGGCTTGATGAGCTCTGGCCCAATGTGCACAGTGAAAGGGGACCCAGCACCTTCCTGGGTGGGGGTCTCGACAACAACTTGAAATTTACCTAACAAAGGCAAACGATGTAGCCTAATCGTTTGTACCCGCATATTAATCTGAAATAAAAAATAGAGTAAAAATAAAATTCTTTGTAGAAAAAATAATTCATTTTAAGTTCACTATAATAGGTATGAACCATAATCTTTTCCTTTGTATACTTTCCTTTTAAAAGGATAAAAGCTCATTTAATGTCAGAAAAAAAATAAAAAACACTAGTTCATCTGTGTTCTGAGGCAGCACAGCTGACTCTCTGTCCCCTCCAGGCTCTCCGCGTGCTCCTGGCACACCGAGATTGCAACTGGGGTGCAGCGTCTGGGATTTCTGTTCCCACCACAAGTAAAGTGAGTTAAGGCAGAGGATTTCACACTGATTATCAGAACGGGTAGATAATCTTAACTGCTTTCTTGCTCTTCATAATGATGCCTCTAGGAATCTAACCATCGGCTGCCAGTTCCTCAGGGAACCTGCACATTTTTTTGCCTATTTCCCTCTGTTATTTTGAAGTTTTCTCTTAAACTTTTTTTGTCCATGAAGTTCTGCATATCTAATGATTACTTCTTTGTGCATTTAGCAGGCAAGCTTTATAGACATTTACTTCTGTTTTTACTTCTTTTTTAAATAAAGTATGACATTGATCATGACAAAACATATTGCTTTATTGTTTTATGTGTTATATTAAAGTGTGCGTGTGTGTGTGTGTGATGCTAACAAATTGACTTCCTTTTAATTTTAATTTTCAGGTTCATATTTGACATCCCCTGTATTTGCAACTCTTCTTTATCAGTGTCCCTAATTCTATTTCTCATGGCTTTTATTTTAACAGACATTTTTGAATTCTGTCATTTGACAGGAGTCATAGTTCTACCCACAATAGCAACTGTTGTATATAGTTGTCACATTCCTTCCATCCTACTTTATGTGAACTGTTTATTTAAAATTATTCTTTTCTTTATGCGCTTATTATTCTTCATTATTTTTGTGAAGTTGTCATTTAGTTCATATTCTGCCTACTTACATCCATATGCTCACCCTAATTTCACGTTCTAACCTTACCTGACCCTGCATTTATTAGACACTATACTTACTTCTCTATCATTATTTAAAAAGAAAATAAACATATCTCCATGAAAGCACGCCAATTCCTCCCCAACACAGTTTGTATTACTCATCCCACAAAGGCAGAAAACACAGAAACACTTTAAATTATTTTAACTCTTTCCCCGTCTTCTCAAAGTACGGTGCCTTTGGAAATCCCCCTATTCTGAGGTTTTGCTAAGCTACTTAAAAATTTTAAATCTTGACGATGGTTAAAGTTATCTTATATTGATGTCATAGCCCCTCCACTCCAAGTGCTTTTAAAGCTTGGACTTTTCCCATGGTAATATCTTCAGTGGGGTGTGCTGGAAGTAAGGCTGCAGCATCAGACTGCCAGGTTCTCGTGGCCCCTGTGCTGGCCATAGAGCCCACCACTGTGGCACTCTGCTGGACCATGCATAAAGTCCAGGGCTCGGCCATGGGCCCCCAGTCCTGAGCCACCTACTACAGCATGATGCACCTAGACACAGGGGAGAAGCCACCCACAGCCTGACGTCCTGGCCTCGGCGTTGATACCTTGCCCAGCAGCAAAGACCTCACCACAGGGAGACCTAAGCAGAGTGATGTTCTGTAATGACCACCTCTGTGGAGAGGTATCATCCAGCCCCCTAGTAAAGCTTCAGCGGTGGCCTGGGGTTAACCCACCACTCCACATGAAATCCCCCAGCATGAGCCTGAATTGCGACACCCACAGAGAAGGACGGGCAGAACAGCTGCACCGCAGGATCTGAGTGCGTACGCCACTTTCCCGCCAGATCAATATCCAGCCTTAGGAGAGAATGGCACCATCTCTCTTTTGTAAATAGGAGAGTTCCTAGAATGGGAGAACGAGCACTTATACTACAACCCAAACTGCCCTGAGCTGAGCAAAGAGGTTTCAGATGAGAAAGAATCAGCTAAAGAACTCTAACAACATGAAGAAACACTCCTGGTTTAACACTCCTAAAGGTTCATAATAGAACTACAGCAATGGACCCCAACCCAAAAGAAATTGTCAAAATGTCGTTAATGGAATTCAGAATATGGATGCCAAATAGGATGGAAAAGATTGGAGGGTGAGAAGGAGGTTAATGGATAAAACCTTACCCATCTGCTACAATGAGCACTGTCCTGGTGGAGGGCTCTGACTTCAGTATTCTATAATGCAATGTATCCATGGAAGAAAAACATTTGTATCTTCTTAATATATTGAAATAAAATTAAAAAGCTTTGACTTCCTCTTTCACATCATTTATTATCTGGCATAAGTATGTTCTCGATTTTTCTCTCCCATGGAATTCATTAGATTATTGTATATACTATCAATCACCTTCTCTGTGAGATGATGTCATTTTCTATAGGCATAGGATTTGGAGTATACATACTTTTTTCTCCTCAGTTGTCAGTAAATGTTATATGCATCTACTTCAGTTTCAAGTGTTAAAAACACAAAATTTGATAAAAATAGTTATTTTTCATTTGTAGGCAACATTTTATTTTTGTTATAAGTAATACAATTGACAACGAGATTAACATAACTTATAATGCTATAGGATCTTGAAAATTTGAAAATTTGTCACAATATACCTAAATCTATATTTTTTTAATCAATTCCTCTTAGAACATAGTGGGTGCATTCATATATAGACAGGTCCTGTTTCATTATTTGTTTATCATTATCTGTCCCCTAACTGATCTTTTTCCTTCCCCCTTGAAACATTATTTGCATGTTAATTTGTATGTACATCATTTTCATGTGTCTTATTTTTGCTCATATGTTCCCTCTATTTGTATTTTTCTTCTGTTCTTGGCTATTTTTTTTAAATATTTCAAGCCACTAATTTGGATAACAACAGTGAACATCTTAATTTGGTTGGCAACAGTAACCATCCTCTTCTCATTACATGAATTTCATGTCTGAAGATAATGTGTTTTGTCTATTTAACCTTCAAAATTACCTTTGGTGCTATTTTTGTTTGCTTTTGTTTTTAATCAGCCTTCCCCATCTGCTTGAATATGCCAAAATTGTGAAGATCTCTTTAGCCACTGGGCCTGCTTAGACTTATGTTGTTTTCCTTTGCTGGCTCACTGGGGCTCAGATTTGGTTTGCATTGCTCCGTCTTTTAGTAGGTAGAGAGAGAAAGGCTCTTTCTTGCCATGGCCTGATGGAAGTAAGATGCACACACTGCTTAACATCAAGTATTCTCCTGACACTGCTCACTCTTAAACTTTCCCAGTCCCAGGGGTAACTGCTTATCTTAACCTGGGTCTTCATTTCTTTGCTCACATTTACTTGGACAGTATAGAGAAAGCTGGTCACTGCCATCAGAAACACCAGGTAATTTGGCGCCATGTTGTTCCCAGGATCCTTTGCTTTGTGGCCTTCTGTCTGTGCTTCACTCAGGTGAAGTTCATCCAAGCCATGGAGGAGAAAGTCATGAACAGATGTCCTCAATATCAACCACCACAGAATAACAGACTTCAGTGCATCCTCGTGTCTTTAAACCCAGTTCATCCTTGGCACAGGCAAAGCATATAGGCTGTTAATTTTAATGGCAGAACGGAAGCTAGATTCTCCTAATCATCTCCCCAGATTCCTCTACACTTGTTGGTGGACTCTTCTGAGTGCTCCAGTCCATGATGCTTTCATCTCAAGTTTTCTGGAAGCAAAGATTCTCTCCCATTGCTTTGTATTTAATTTTTTCTCCTTACTCCTACAGACCCTTGAGGTTGCGTTCTAGGAACTTTGGAACATCTCTCTCAGACTGTCTTGATTCACATTCCACCATGTGCTTTTGTCATATCAGTTTCAACTCCTATGAATTAGGTGGGAAAGGCAGTTAGTGATTGACCAGTTCAACTATACAAATTTACAGAAAAACTTTACTTGTTTTATGCCATGTGGTTCATGTTTTAATTAGAAAATAGAATTGTATGCACATGTACCTATGTCAAGCTTCTTAGGTTTTTAGAGAGGGATTTTAAGAGTAAATCATGTCTTCCAAAATAATACTTAAAAAGCTTTAAATGTCGCTCTGAGAAACACAACATTACTGACTACATAAACTTTGTAATCTTTGGAGCTGAATCCATAATAATTTTGGATTATTCTTTTGCTGAAATTTATACTTAACTCCTTAAGTGGGCCATCAATAGATGCCCTATGAACACACAAACACATAACAAATGTTGCAAGGCCCAAAATGAACAAGTACAAACTTTGGCTTCTAAACATCAAACAAATCAATTGTGAGCAGTTCAAATTTGTTATTTTACTCACTGACTATATTTAAAATAAAATATGCCAAATCACTTTAAAATAATAAAATAAAATAGATGAATTATGGTGTTATCTCATTTTATTGTCTAAGGGAAAAGATGCATACAATAAGCAACTAATAATGATGAAATAGTGTTTATTAATCCTTTGTTCGGTGTCTGGCAGTACTTCAGAAGCAACGTCCCCTTTAGTAATCATAACCCCACTAACGATAGTGAGTTACTATCATTTATCTCATGTTGTGGTTGAGAACAGCAGAGTGTAGAAAAATGAAGAACCTTGTTCAAAATCTGACACACAATGACTGAGGGAGCCAGTTTGGAAGCTGTGTTTTCTGAATTCATTTCTCACTTACTTAAGTGTAGTGAGCACTAGGAAATGTTAAGTATATTCATGAATATCTATATAAGAAAGTAAGAAAGGCTGCACCTAAGAAGTGAAGTTTGAAAGAGAGGTGATACATTAGAACTCATGATGTTTTTTGACACCTGACTGAAAAGATTTGAGAGAACCAAGACACCCATGCTGTATTTGCTGTCCATGCAATTTTCTTCTCCACTGGGGGTAAAAATTTCAGAATTTTATGCACAGTTTATATAACTGGGTCTAAGAATAACTTCCAAATCAAAAATTATGATAGGAGGTCAGAGCAAGATGGCAGATTAGAAATAGCTTCTTACTAGTCACTCGCAGTGAGATAGGAACTAGAATTCCCGCCGCCTGTGTGTGGGGGAACTTGAAAAGGGACTTCACCCTGAGGGCACAGTAAAACAGTGGTGGACTCCAACAGCAGGTGAGGAAGTCTGGGGCTAAGAAGACCTGGCACAGAGGCCAAGTGCTCGAGTGTGCACAGGGCTGGCAATCTCTTTCTTGATGTTTTACTTGTTTTTGGTTTTTGGTATGGTTATATTTTTATTTTTTCATCTTTCCTTTCTTCAATAATAAGGGCTCATCCATTTTTGTGATGGGTTTTTTGCCCATTTTTTTCTTTCCTTCTTTTTCACTTCTCTCCTGTTTTCTCTCTTTTGGTAGAGATTCTTCTTCTTATCTTTCCCACATAACTTTCTCATATAACAGCTAAGATATAGTCTTTTATTTTTTTATCTTTTATAATTGCATTTTTAATTTTCTTTACCTGTTTTTATTTTTAATTTTTGTTACTTTTATTCTTTTTCTCTGAGTGCTGCGGGGTTATGGCATTGGCTTGTTTAGGGGTCACAGCATTGCTCTGAAGAGGAACTAACAAGCTCATGGTCTAGTGTTTCCTTCTAGTTTTGGTCTTTGGAAACACAGTATCGGTAGTTCCCCCCACTGTGACATACTATAAATTTTTTTTTCATTTTCTTATATATTTGGTGGAGGTGGGCTCTTGCTTTTGTCCAGGCTTGTAAGGAGCTTCTGATTTTGATGCACTTTCCCAGCATAGCACCCTAAATGCTTAGATTTGCAACCAACGTCATAACATTGTGCCAATCACCACCATTTCTCCTATTTCTCTCTTTATCTCTTTATGTCCTTCTCTCCTTCTCTTCCATTCTTTTCTTTTACTGCTCCTTCTAATTTTTTCTCTTTCCTATTTTTATTATTTTCATGCTTCTCTTACTTCCTTCCCTTCTCTTCGTTTTGGTCTTATACCAAAAGGCCACTTCAAGACCTAAGCCCTGAGACAAGGTTAATTTAAAGCAAAGGACATAGAGAGGAATAAAAACAAGAAATGAACAAGAAGAATTCACACATGAGGAGAAAGCAACTAAAAGAACTCTGGCAATATCAAAAACTAAATCAACACAAGGGATCATGAGGAAGCTACCTCAGAGAACTGAACCTATAAAAAAGTAATGTAAATTACAGAAAGGGAATTTAAAATATGGATGGTAAAGGAAATAAAATAAATTGCTCAGAAAGTGAAAAAAAACAGAACCAGAAAATGGTTGAAAAATATGAGGAATATAGAAAGCATAAAGTGGAATTTCAGAAATTGAAGGAATCAATCTGGGAATTTGAAGGTGCAGTAGAAAGTATCAATAACATATTAGACAATGGAAAAGAAAAATCTTGGAGCTGTAGAATAAAGCTCTTGAGCTAAACCAGCTAGTTAAGGAGGCATAAAAGAAGATGGAGAAAGCAAAACATTCACTCCGAGAATGTGGAACATCCCAAAGCATTCAAATATACAAATTATATATCTTTATAAAGGGGAAGGTGAATGTCCCAAAGGAATGGAAAACCAACAGGAGATATCATAAATAAAAATTTTCATAGTTTCACTAAAGATTCTGGCACATTCTTTTCAGCCGGATATTGAACCCTGGGTCATCTCAACACAAATAAAGCATCTCTAAGACACATTATAATGAACTTATCTAAAGCCAAGATGAAAGAGAAAACACTGCAAGCATCCAGAAGTAAATGCAAACTGACCTTCAGGGGCAGATCCGTCAGGGTAACCATGAACTTCTCAGCTGAAACTTTCCAAGGAAGAAGAGGATGGTTAGCTACCTTTAACCTACATAAACAAAATAATTTTCAGCCCAGTACTCTATATCCTTCTAAACTAAGCTTCAAAATTGATAAAGAAATCAAATCTTTTACTGATAAGCAAACATTGAGGAAATTCACCACAACAAGACCAACTCTATAGGAAGTTCTTAGACTTATTCCCATACTGGACCACAAGTAAAGTAAACACCCAAAACTGAAGGACAAAACCTAGCTTCCACAATGACACAAAGGCAACACTAAGCAACAAACTTTCACAAAATAAGGTGAATACACTCAGTCACATTTATCACTTCTCTCAGTGAATGTTAATGGCTGGAATTTTCCACTAAAGAATACAGTATGGCTGATTGGATAAAAAAACACAAGCCATCCATATATAGTCTTTAGGAAACACACCTAACCATGAAGGGCCAAATAAGACTCTGGGTGAAGGATGGAAAACAATAATTCAAGCAAATCGAACTCAAAAGAGAGAAGGAGCTTCAATCTTATTTTCAAATACCCATGCCTCTAAAGCAAAAGTTTGGAAAGACAAAGATCATCACTTCATTCTGGTCAAGAGAACAAAAAACACAAGAACATTTCATTTCTAAATATCTATGCACCCAACTTAAATGCTCCCAGATTTAAGAAATAGACCTTGATTGATCTGAGAAATATGACAGCTTTAAGCACCATAAAAGCTGGGGATTTTAACACCCCCTTGCCAGGACTGGGCATATCCTCTAAATAGAAACTAAACAAATATATAAAGTGTTAAATGTGACTCTAGAACAGATGGGATTTAATAGACATATAATCATCATACTATCACAAAGCTAAGGAATATACATTCGCCTTGCTAGACCACGGAACACACACCAAAATAGATCATATTCTAGGATGCCAGTCAAACCTCAACAAAATTAAAAGAATTAAAATTATACCTTGTATTTTCTCAGAACTCAATCCCAACAAAAATTTTCATCCCTCCAGAAAGGGATGGAAACTAAACAACCTTACACTGAATGACAGTTGGGTAAAGGAAGAGACAAACGAGAGAATTATTAAATTCCTCTAGAACATACCAACAATGAAGCTACAAGGTACCAAAAAATGTGGAATATTGCAAAAGCATTCCTAAGAGGGAAATTTATCACATTAGATGCCTTTATTAACAACCTAACGGATCATAAGGAAAAAAGAGTGACCCAATCCCAAACCTAGAAAAAGAATAGAAATAACCAAATTTAAATCAGAAATAAATGAAACTGAAAACTAAGGAATCATTCATGAAATCAATGGGAAAAAAGTTGGTTCTTCAAAAAGATAAATAATGTTGGCGGGCACCAGTAGTCCCAGCTCCTCAGGAGGCTGAGGCAAGAGAATCACTTAAGCCCAAGAGCTAGAGGTTGCTGTGAGCTGTGACGCCACAGCACTCTACTTTTGTTTTTGTGTTTGTTTATTTGGTTGGTTTTTAAGTAACTAAAATTGATCTTCCTTTGGCCAGATTAATTAGAAATAGAAAAGTAAAATCTTTAATAACCTCAATCAGAAACAAAAAGGGGGATATAACTACAGATACTACAGAGATAAAAGAGATTATGTTGGACAACTACAAGAAACTATGCCCAGAAATTTCACAAATTTCATTGCAGGAAATGGACCAATACATGGAATCCCACCATTGCCTTAGACTTAAATAGGAAGAAATATATCTCTAGAATAGACCAATATCAAGCACTGATATTGCAGAAACATTAAAAATCTTCCAACAACAACAACAAGCCCTGGACCGAAAGGCTTCATAACAGAAGTCTATCAAACCTTCAAAGAGTAGTTTGTGCCTCTACTGCAGAACTTAAGTATTCTGAAATATTGAGTACAAAGAAACCTTCCCCAACATGTTCTATGAAGCAAACATCCCCTTGACTCCAAAACCCAACTAAAAAGGAGAACTGCAGACCAATTTCACTAATTTATGCAAAAGCAAAAAATACTCAATATTATCTTAGCTAATAGATTATAGCTACCCATGAAAAAAACTATACATCATAATCAAGTAGGCTTCATCCCAGGAATGGAAAGCTCATTTAACATAGGCAAATCCATAACTGAAATTCAAGATGACAATAGAAGGAAAAACAAAGTCCACATGATCCTCTCAATAGATGCAGAAACGTATTTGATAAGATTTAGCATCCTCTCCTAAAAAAAACCACTTAAGAAAAGAGGCATAGGTGGCACTTTAATAAGTCCAATTAAAGCCATCCAGGACAAACCCACTGCTGATATCATATTGAATGTATTAAACCTGAAAGCTTTTTCACTTAGAACTAGAACCAAACAAGGATACCTTTATCACCATTACTATTCAGCATAGTGCTGGAAGTCCTAGCCAATGCAATCAGGCTAGAAAAGGTTATAGTGAGAGCAGCAAACTGCTCTTTCCTGATAATATGATCTTATACTTAGAAAACCTCAGAGACTCAAGCACAAAATTTCTGGAAGTGATCAATTAATGCAGTAGTATCTCAGATTATAAAATTAATGTGTCCTATTCAGTAGTCTTTGTTTATGCCAATAATATAAGTGAAGGCAAGTGAAGAATTTAATTAAAGACACAATTACCTTCACAGGAGCCTCAAAGAAAATGAAATGCCTAGGAACATACCTAATAAAAGAGGTGAAAACCTCTACAAATAAAATAATGAAACCCTAAGAAAAGAAATAGCAGAAGACATTAACAAATGGAAGAACACACCATGCTCTTGCCTGGGAAAATAAACATTGATAAAATACCTGTACTACCCAAAGAAATCTACATATTTAATACAATCCCTCATCAAAATACCAACATCATACTTTGAAAAACTGGAAAAAATAATTTTTGTTTTATATAGAATCTGAAAACTCCATATAATCAAGGCAATTTTTAGTAATAAAAAAAAATACCAGAGGTGTCACTCTACCAGACCCTAGCTGGGTCCACAGTGATCATTATAAGTCCACAGTGATCATAACAGCATAGTATAGGTGCAAAATAGAGACATAGACAATTGGAACCAACTAGAAACTAAGAGATGAAACAGTCTCTATTTGCCATCTGATCTTAGATAAACCCAGCAAAAGCATATACTGGAGAAAAGAACCCCTAGTCAATAAATCATGCTGGGAGAAGTGGACAACCACATGGAAAAGACTGAATCTGGACCAGCACCTTTCACCACTTAAAAAATTGATTGAAGATTGATAAAAGATTTAAATTTAAGACACAAAACAATAAACAATCTTAGAAGTGTGAAAAAAATTCTTGAGGATGTTCACCTGGAGAAAGATTTTATGAAAAACACTTTAGGGGCAATTGCAGCAATAACAAAAATAAACAAATGGGACTTAATTAAAATGAAAAGCTTCTACACAGCCAAGGACACAACAATTAACGCAAATACACAACCGTCAGAATGGGAAAAAAATATTTGCATGTTATAAATCTGACAAAGGCTTGACAACTAGGATCTACAGAGAACACAAATTAATCAATAAGAAAAAAGCAAACAATCCCATCTATCACTGAGCAAGAGACATGAACAGAACCTTTTCTGAGGAAGACAGAAGAACGGTTAACAAACATGCTCATCATCTCTGATCCTCAGAGAAATGCAAACCAAAACCATCCAGGGTACTGCCTAACCCCAGTAAGATTACCTCACATCACTAATTCTCAAAGTTGAAGATGCTGGAGTGGATATGGAGAGAGGAGTTACTGGTACACTGTTGGTGGGACTGGAAACTCATACAGCCTCTTAGAAAGAAGTATGGAGAATCCTCAAAGAACTCAGATTATACCTCCCATGTGATGCCACAATCCCACTACTGGGCACCTACTCAGAAGAAAAAACATTTTATAATAAAGACATTTGCACTAGATTGTTTACTGCAGCTCAATTTATAATCGCCGAGATGTGAAAACAACCTAAATGTCCATCAACCCAGGAATGGATTAGCAAGCTGTGGTATATGTATACCATGGAATAATATTCAGCCATTAAAAAGATGGAGACTTTACATGTTTTATATTAACCTGATTGGAATTGAAGCACATTCTTCTTAGTGAAGTATCATGACAATGGTAAAGCAAACGTTTAGTGTACTCAATATTGGTCCTGTATACCCTATGCTAGTAGACAGTGTAATGTTTTCATAATCCATTCCTGGGCACACAACTGTATGTATATGTGTGTATGCATTTGTGTATACAAATACACATATCTATTCATAAATAGATATATAAAAATAGCAAAATTATCCGAATATATCTATAATAACTCAGACAAAAAAAAGAACCTTGGTTTCTCTGAGTTTAGACATACTGTTTTTAAAAAAAGTTACATGTTTGAACATTCAACTCTTCCTTTTGATGTTTTTGATTCTCTGAACTCAAATTGTAAGAAAAATAAATCCGCATCTATAATAATTGTGCTACATACAACCAGCAACGTCAGAATTTGGATCATAACTATTTGTAGAGTAAATTGGATATAAAGCAAAGTCATTCCAAAGCTTAGCAATGAAAATCGTATGTCAAAGAGATGGAGAAGGGTCAGGAGAAGAAACTGGGAACTGAGTGTGATAGTTGACGTGCACACTGTGTAAACCTGATACAGGGAAGAGAAGTGTGCATTTTTCTGTTGCTGTGGACATCAAATTTTATAAAAAGTCCTAGAATTTTACAGTGCTTATTATTTGCTTTTATTTTTATTTTGAATTATTTATTTATAACTTCTTATGTAAAAAAATGATTAATTTGTCACTAAATTTTGTATTATCATAAGTCTTTACAGAAAAATATGAATTTTCAGTATCAGGAGAAGCACATAAGAAATTTTCAATATGATGAGCTTCACTATTTTCATTATCATTTGATTTTAGAATGGTTAGAGTCTTCATGACTTACATAAAACATTGACAGTATTTGTATTTTTTTTTCTCTCAACCTATATGGCATAATTTTGTATTTGGTTATTTTAGTTTTGGTTTGGGTTTTGAATTGTAGTTATAGTTATATAAAAAAAACTTGAATTTTTATAAAAAAGTATTTATACTTCTAAACACATGAAAATATTTCTCATTTCTCTCTGACTGGATCATGAACTTTATTTTTTTACATTTTATATTTAACCCATTAAATGCGCATAATCAATTGCTCTGGGTTATGATGAATGAGAACAGTCCAACCAGAAAACAGAGTCCTAAAATTCTGAGGAGCTTAATAGAGGGGGAAGTTCCCCGACAACTCTCAAAAGAGAGAGGAAAAGTTAAAACAGTTACCTTATTACCTTCGGTTCTCACTAAAGAGATTATTCAATGAGAGAAGGAAATGCTTATAGGGTGGTGCCTGTGGCTCAAAGGAGTAGGGCACCAGCCCCATATGCCAGAGGTGGTGGGTTCAAACGCAGCCCTGGCCAAAATCCGCAAAAAAAAAAAAAGAAAAGAAAGAAATGCTTCTACATTGTCAGTGGGGCTGAAAATCAGCACAAGCTCTGTGGAAAACAGTATGGAGATTTCTCAGAGAAATACAGTAGACCTACCATAGTATCTGGCAGGCCAATTTTTGAGTATCCACCCAAGGGAAAATAAATCAGAAAGACACTTGCACTTGAATGTTTAGTTGAATTCATAATTGCAAATAAGTGGAATCAGCTCAGGTACTCATCAGTTCATGAGTGGTTTAACAACATGTGGTGTATGTGGACCACAGAGTACTACTCAGCCGAACAAAAGGATCAAACAGTGCCCTGCAACAATTCCCTGGGAACTGGACATGGGTATCCTAAGTGAATTATCTAATGAATGAAAGAACAAAGACCACATGTGGTCGCTATTAAATTGTAACAAGCCATGAGAACACATATGCATAGAAAAAGTAAAACTGTGTGGAAATGAAGCAGGCTTGATGGAGGGGCAGGAAGGATGCAAACACCTGCCTGACGGGTTCAGCGATCACTCTGTGGGTCATGGGCACTGATAGCCATGACTCAAGCATCACAAAAATAACTCATGTAACCAAAAACATCTGTACCCGTTTAACAGTTTGAAATATTTTAAAAGGTGAAATAAAAAGAGCCATTCTTCTGTCTTTCAATAAAAAATTACCTTTCAAAATATTTCTGCATTACAATCGTCTAGTTTAGTTTGACCGTCAGGGCCAATTAGGTGTGAAGATAAGATACACCGTAGACTTCATGTGTCTGAAGGCCGTGCGCCTGTCTTCTTTAGAGAAGTTTCTTTTCAGATCTTCTGTCCATCCTGAAATAGGATCTCTTGTTCTTTTCTTGTAAGTACGTTGGAGTTCTCTGTGTATTCTGGTTATTAAGCCTTTGTCAGAGGCATAACTTGCAAATATTCCTTCCCATTCTGAGGGCTGTCTGCTAGCGATTCTTACTGTGTTCTCGGCGGTGCAGAAGCTTTTTAGCTTCATCAGATGCCAGTAGTGTATTTTTGATACTGCTTCCATGGCTTTGGGGGTCCTCCTCATGAAGTATTCACCCAGGCTGATGCTTTCAAGAGTGTTACCCACACTTTCTTCTAGTATTTTTATAGTTTCATGTCTTAAGTTTAAATCTTTAATCCATTGTGAGTCAATCTTCACATTACAACAAAGATATCTGTACCAGATTGTTTATTGCAGCCCAATTCATAATTGCTAAGTCATGGAAGAAGCCCAAGAGCCCAACAATACACGAATGGATTAATAAACTTTGGTACATGTATATCATGGAATATTATGCAGCCTTAAAGAAGGATGGTGACTTTTCCTCTTTCATATTGACATGGATGGGGCTGGAACAAGTTCTCCTCAGCAAAGTATCTCTAGAATGGAAGAAAAAGTATCCAATGTATACACCCCTAATATAACATTTCTTTCATTGTAAAATTAAATTTTTATTCAAGAAGTAGGTTGAGAATTTTGGTAATGTCCAATTAAGTTAACAAACAATTCAAAGCACAAGCTCTTTCCCACCTGCATAAGAAGAGAGCGTCTCTTCATCTCGGCGGGAAATGGGCCAGCACAAATGGCCGAACCATGTATGTGGATTTGCTTTGTGGAATAACCTGGCTACATTATTTAATTTTACTTTGTTGTGCTGTATTTGCTCACTTTGATTTTTTGTAAAGATTGGAATAGGTTCCAAAAGGCATTTCAACCCAAAGCATATAAAAAGTGGTTTTGAGTTTTGACAGGGTAAAAAGTTCAGGGTTACAAAAGTTCAGGCTCCTGTCAGCTCAGTGGTTCCATCAAGTTATTCATATCAATAAAATGTAGTCTTCTCTAGAGATTTATTGATTATTGAGAAAAGGAGTTTTTTAGAAACCTAAAGTAAGGAACTATTACTAAGGTTGAATTTATTTAAATGTATGCATCTAATTGAACATTTGAACTGAGACAAAAAGAACATATGTGACTAATGCAAATGCCCCTGTTAAAGTGACATCCCTTTTATTGCATTTTATTTAATAAGAAAACCTTCCACTTTTTATATTTTTAAACTAACTCAATTACTGAGATGATAAGCAGAGGTGTTTGGTGATCCTGACATTTACAAGCCAATTTTGGTAGCGTCATCTCCATCTTTGCCTTTTGTTTTTTTTTGGATTACAATAGTAATCTGACTTCTTTGCATATTGGTGATCAAAATTATATATTATTTGACTTTAACTGGGGCTTATTTATGCTAAAGCTTATGGGCCACAGTGATACCTCAAATTTCTGAGCAAAATTATTATATTGCAAACATAGTTAATCTCTTTAATTAACCATCTTTATATTTATCTCTCAGATTATAAATAACAATGTTAAAATCTACATATGTATGGATAGACAGGTAGCTAGATAAGATTGCCTTGCTTTTTTGACTTTTTCTCATACATATAATCATATTGTCAGAGTTAAAATATATTCTCTTCAAAAATTTGTTTCAAAATTACCCCTCTTGCAATCCTCACCAGCTTTTGAAATCTCTTTTACAATGTTTAAAACAATGTTTGAACTTGAAAAACAATAATGTCTCAAATAGAAAAAATTAGGCAATATGGAGTATAAAGGAACTATTTTATTAGAAAAACATAATCAGTAAAGAAGGTTGGGTTTCTGGTATACTTTTAGTCAAGTCTATTTCTTTAAGGATAAGAGCTCAGGCCTTGTGCTAATAAGCTGTGTTCTGATTGGCAGCTTCTTTCATTCTGCAAACATGTATCAAAGACCTTTTATATGCTATATGCTAGTGGGATGACTCAAAATAACTCCATCAGTACACGTATAAATAGTTTGTCAGTGATTACAGGTACTCTATAAAGGTAATAATAAAAGAAAGTAAAACAGGGCAGCACCTGTGGCTCAAAGGAGTAGGGCACCATCCCCATGTGCCAGAGGTGGTGGGTTCAAACCCAGCCCCGGCCAAAAACTGCAAAAAAAAAAAAAAAGTAAAACAATTCAGAGCCCTTTCAGTGAAGGAAGTGGCTTCCTCTGAGGAGAAAACCTTTCATATTTTCTTTCATTACGTATTTTTATTTTATTTCTCATATATTTTTACTAATGATATTTCAATACAGTTATGGATATTTAATTATTAAGATGATACTTTTAAATTCTTAATTCACATGGCTTTCTGATTTTATAATAGAAAATAATACTAATGAAAAGAATTCTGAGTTCTTTTGAGAATAATGTTTTTCTTAGAGCTTAAATCAATGGCTGGTGTTTAGTAGATCCTCAATATTGTTTACTTTTGATGACTGAATGGACTAGTCTGTTTAGTGATTAACATGCACAGCTATGTACATGTGAAATTCATCCATTTTTATTTTAGAAAGTGAATAAGAAATTTAAATTTTATAAGAATTCACCGATTGTTCACAATCAGACCAAAAATATGAAAGTGGAAGGAAACATATTTTACATAAAATTGTATTCAAATTGGGTCAGAAAAACAGAATTTATTATGTACTTTAGGAGTTCTTACAACCTTTGGACAGTATTGCAGCTGCAAAAGTCAAAGTAGGTGTCCTGAAAGTCACCCATTAAAGTCACCTCGCATAGGGAAAATGGGAAATCCAACTAAATGTACCTTTATTTACAAATTAATCATTACAAAATTTTACAAAGAGGTGGCCAAAATGTGGACACTATTTTATAAATATTTGTAAAATTTGCTCTTTATGGAAATTATCTTTTATTCTTAAATATAAAATAGATTGAAATGTTTTGGATCCAAAAATCATATACCTCATAAAATTGCAAACTAAAATTATAAAATGAGCTAAATAAATCCAGAAAAAAAGTATTCATTATTTTACAGCAAAGTGAAAAATTATAATATACTAATTATTCCTTGTTATTTATCTTTGTTAGTCTTAATATTCATCCTTATTCATATGAATGAATTCAGTACAGCTGTGGAATATGCAATGTATTAAAATACATAATTACATGCCTTATCTGTATTTTGATTTGTAATGCACCTTGTAGGCCAATCTTAATTACTCAGAAAACTTTAACTAAAAGAAAAATTACCCAGGAAGCTCTTTTATTCCTATTCACCCACCACATGACCTCTCAGTGTAAATATTAGCCATTCAATGGTAAGCAAAACAGGGAAATGTTCAACCAGATCACAATCCTCACCCAGTGTGTAGCTTTGTATCTTTAAAAGCTTTTAAGAATGGATATTCATTCATTTGAGAATATTTTCAGAGGCTGAATATATGAGAAAAAATATTTGAATATTAGCGTGCATGGGTTACTTTTTATACAGTTATTTTTCATGAACAAGTGAACTCATGTATTTTTAGTATTCTTTTTTTTTTAAATACATGTATTTTATTATTCTTCATTACATTATTTCCCACCCCCCACCCGTCCGTGATAAGACAGAATTGATTTACAGAAAAGAATACAGAAAACACCAACGCTCCTGGTAGTGGGAGAGATTTCAAGTAGGGAGAGAGAAGCTCTCTCCGTTCCTCTCCCGGTCTTTCCCCGTCTCCTC
>CAUYRH010089200.1:0-21682 GCA_963574655.1 Perodicticus potto | reverse complement strand
GCTCAAGTCCTCCTCCTTCAGATTCAGCAGAGGTCAGGCTTCTGGTGCATCAGGTAAGGGGGGAAGGGTGTCCTGGAAGTTCAGAATGGCAGAAAACTTTAGTTCAGTTTTTCTGCCTGAAGCTTGGTTTCTTGAAGTTGCTGGTTGCCTCAGAGGTGACCTGCAGTTATCACTTCTCTCTCTCTTGGCTGAGCTCCCAGTCTTCAGCTCAGTTTGGCAGTTTTCTGGAGGTTATCTTTCATTTTGGACAGGAGCCTCTGTCAGAAGCTGCTTCCAGTTGGTTATCTTCCATTAATTAGATTTTCAAAAGGAATATGTCCCTCCCATAAAATATCTCAAAATCTTTCTAAAAATTGAGCTAGGTAAAATGACCAAGGCCATATACCAGATAAATGGTTGATAGTAGTCAAATGCTACAGTTTTAATCCAGGAATTCTTCTTATTCTATTCTTGTAAATGCAAGAGTTCTCCTACTCTTGCTATACTTTCCTTCTTTTTCCTGTCATTGCCTCCTTCCCTTCATTCATTTATTCAACAAACATTTGGTGAGTATCTATCATTTAGCACTATGTTTCCACCACAAGAAAACAATCTATCCCTTTAATGCTTAATTTTACCCCAAATCTTTGTCATCCCCCTTAAAATAGACTTGGTGTCTTGATGATAGAAGAATAGGAAGTAATGAACTAATTAGTAAGGAAAATAAGAATTTTTTTCTGCTCAAAAATTAAAATGTTTTGTCATTCTTGGATATGTTATCACTATTATTTTTAAACACAGTCTCACTCTGTTGCCCAGGCTAGCTTGGATATTTTATTAATATCCTGCAAGTAGGATATGCTTTGCTCACCCAACTTCATGGAATGAAACAAACAAAAAAACAAACAGGCCATTTAAGACAGAATTCTAGAAAATATTGTAAGAACAATGATTTTTATATGAGCGATAGTTTAACTATTCAAGTGACTGGAAGTAGTCTATTCAATGACTGAAACATTAGTATAACAAATAATTATTGCTTAGAGTGGAAAAACAAAGACTTAGATGAAATTTTATAAAATTTCAGTGTCCAAATATATCTTCTAGATACATTATTGATACCTTATGAAAATGGACAGCTCACATTCACATATGATTTTTTTAAAATTATGATAAAATATATATAACATAAAATTTAACACTTCAACAATTTTTAATTGTGCTATTTAGTGGCAGTAAACACATTCACTTTATTAGGCAATCATTACAACTATCCATTTCCAAAACTTTCATCATCCTAAGGTGAAACTCTGTACCTGTTGAACGTTAACTCCTCACATCCCCCAGCTCCTGATAAGCTCTATTCTACTTTTTTCCCTGTGAATTTGAGTATTCTACTTAACTCATAACTGGAATCATGCAATATCTGCATCACATATGTTTTCTCAGTACTTCCGAAAGCATCAGGGCTAGAGAATTGAGAATAAATGTAGTATCAGTTTGTAGTTCACTTGAGGATGATATGTGAGGATCAAAGTGGTTTTCACATAGAATTCAGAATTTCTAGACTCAAAAACTCCATCTCTCATTCCTGTTAGTTGATAATAAAATTGAGCCCTTTATACTTTTTGGGATTTTACTTATAGTTAAATTACATACTTTTAACAACAAAGTGTCTAACTGTTAGCACTACTGATAATTATCAGCTATGTCCCAAGCACCTTTATCTCATTTTAATCTTCACAACAATTCAATGAGGCATGTAAAGCCCTACTTTATAAGGGTAGAAAGCAACACTGAGAAACTTTAAGTAATTTGTCCAAGGCCACATAGCTGCTAACAGCAAAGTCAGGAGTTGAACTCAGGTTTGTAGCTTAAAAGCTCACATGGATACCCTCCACTGTTAAATCAACAATGATAGGGCCAGGCACCATGGCTTATGCCTGTAATCCCAGCACTTGGGAGGCTGAGGCGAATGGATTGCCTGAGCTCAGGAGTTGGAGAACAGCCTGAGCAAGGGAGAGACCCTGTCTTTAACAATAGCCAGAGGTTGTGGTGGGTGCCTATAGTCCCAGCTACTCTGGAGGCTGAGGCAAGGCAATCGCTTGAGCCCATGAGTTTGAGGTTGCTGTGAGCTATGACTCCACAGCCCTCTGCCAAGGATATCAAAGTAAGACTCTGTCTCAAAAAAAATAAATAAATAAAAATACATAAGTAAATAAATGTTATGATCAAGACAAGAAACATCTTTTTCTGAACCGACACATTTTGGAGAATATGATTTTCAAAGTTTTCTTTAAAAAAAAATTAATAGCAACATTTCCTTCATTTTGACATGAAGAAATAGAATATTAAAGTAAATTTTTGAAATCATCTCAAACACCAAGAATTATGCCTTGCTTGCTGTAATGAAGAAAGAGAATTTAAAATGAAGTAACATCATTGTGTTCATTTGTAAATAACATATTGCAGCCAACTGTTTCTTAATTGCTCAAACTGTTGATAAATAATCCATCCCTGCTGCTCTCCACAGACAATTTGCTTTATATCAGACCAGGCAATTCAAACAATGCTAATTATAGTGAAACCCTTTTGTGTGAATTTCTGTTTATAATGGGGGCAGAAAAACTCCTCTATAAAGAGTTAAGGCAGTTTTCCCTGTTTTTTTCCTGAAATGTAACATCTACTACCTGAACTCAAGTTACGTTACTTGAATGAATTTGGGTTGAATAAAAACTGATATTGTATATTGTGCTGAAAAATATGTATTTCATTGCTTTAACTTTTATTATACTATCATGAATTATGTTAATTTTATATTTTTAATCAAAAGATAAAACAGATGTGGAAGCTTTACTTTAAACAATATTTTCATTGAAATAAGCTACATTGCTAAATGATATGCTGTAAGAAAGATTTGTATGTTAATAGATAAATGTGTCTTTATCAGAAAGAAACCAACACTTTAGGAAGTCTTCACTATATCAAGGGATTTGCTGTAACATGATATCACTGTATTTATGATTTTATGATGTTAAAATGAATATTAAATGAAACAAAATTCCCAAGAATTACTCAGGAGGCAGCTAAGTACATAACATTTTGCATAGATGGTTGGAAGGCACAATTTTGCTCCATCACTGCATCCATATACTTGAACGATTTCGACTGAAGACAGCATTTCTTTGAATTTTTCATTAAACCAGACGTCTTGAAATATGAATTCCTTTTATGTTTCTGTGAGTTTTGGCTAAAAGAACCCCAGTGAATAAATCATACAATACTACATGTCACCAGCACTTGTGAATATTTCTGCTTTGTTATTCTATTCTCAGTAGAGCACCATTGATTATCAAACTCAGCGGAGAGCATTTTATGATCATATATCTCCATTAGCTCCTAGTTTGACTACCATAGATTTTTCTGGTTAAGCTTGCATTATGTATTAGGAAGCCTATCTCTTCTATACAAAGTTTGATTTCATTTTTCTAAGCCTAGATCTCTTATTATGTATTATGTATAAAGATTCTTACCTTTTATATGTAAAAAGAGGCTACACTGTCTTTGTGTAACTGAAATGTATGCCATCTTTTTTTTCTTGATTCACAGGTAGCATATTATGCTATGAAGATGAATTTCTACAATACAATGGCTGTCAGGGTAAATATTTCTTTACTTGTTAAACAAATGAAAAGTCAATTGTGCTCTGAATTCACTTTTAATAAAATGAGCAAAGCAGAATAATGCAAATTTGATTGATATGGTAATGGTAAAGAGAGAAAAGAGTATGTAGTTAAAAAGTTAGTCATGCTAAATAGTCTTGGCAGTATTAAAAATTAGAGTCAAATGTAAAACATGTAATTATATATGCTTATGTTTTAGAATGTTAAATATCTCTGAGCCATAAAATATTAATGAAGCAATGTATTAGTTTCCATATGTCATATAGAATATATTGTGATAAATAGACAAACATGGGTCTGGAATACAAGATTCCTGCCCAATACAAATCAATTAGAAATTATTCCTATGATTTAACAGTAATGAAGTCAGTTTCTAGCTTAGCAGTTTCATTTCTATCATTTCTGTGTTCATTTTTATGTGTTATTTTCCTAATAAAAAGCTGAATTTGGCAATTAGGAGACTTGAGCTTGGTTTCTGTGCAGATTTTGGGAATGGGCACAGTAATAATATTACTTCTTTTGTTTCAGATGATAAGGCAATAGCTTAATTGCTAAACTATTATAAATGGAGACATTTCTTAAATGAATTTCACTAATGTCCTTACAACCTATGTTGCCTTATTTGTTTTTATTAATCTGTTCTTATTTCTATAAACAATAAATTTTATTTGGGCTGAGGCAAGGTAGTAAAATAATTTCCAAAAGTCCTTTGTTGAACCACAGTGGGAAAATTGACATTATTTTAATTATACATATTGGTTTTGAAAAGGGTGCTTTCCTCTGCAAATGGGAATCCCCAAGGGCAGTCTCCAGTACCCCTCCAGTTGCCTCTCTTCTCTCCTAGAGTTTGAGGGAAAAAATAAGAGGAGGAAATAGCTCTTCCTGCTTTTCCTGAGCTAGACGCAGATACTCCCAGTGAAATGGGTTATTTACCTTTCTCAGTAATAATCATATAGGAAAACAACATGATTTTCCTCTTTTCATGGCAATGCTTTGGTTTGGGAATTTAGGAGATCTTGATTCTCTGTATAGCTCTGCCGTAGACTTAATCAATCTTTCAGTCTAAAACTGAAAGATTAAGATTAGATTCTTTTCCTTCATGTCAGATGTGTCTCCAATGTAAAGGGCGACTTAAATGACTAGAAACCCAAAGCATTTAATGACCAAATAGTTAGGTATTTCCCTAGATCATCAGGGGAGATCATAGAAGGAGGTCTTCCCTGGGGAGAAGCACAGAAGACAAGGTTAGAAAATGTGTACTTTGGTTCATTAGTTAGCCTCAAACCTTTAGCTCGAGTCTAATCTGGCTTGAATCATCAACCTGATTCACCCATGCAGGTTTCAACTTGCTTGGCTTACCTGTGTTGTTGGGAGGGCTTCATTGGTTTCCCTCCATAATGACCCACGTAAACGAAAAACTCTTTCCGCCTAACTCTTGACATGCCTGGACTCAGTCAGTTTCCCCTCTGGCAGCAGCACTCCTCTGCCTGTTGCCATGGTCACTCCTCTCCTTACACCTGTGGTAATCCTTTTGAATAAAGTCTGGTCTTACCAAGTCTGGATTCTAGGTGTTTTTTGTTTGTTTCTTTGTTTTCACTCAAGTTCTAGGAGAAAGGAGAAGGGTGGCACTGCCGTGGGGTCTAAAGTGAGGAGAGGAAACCCTTGAGCTTTACTGAGAGGTGCAATGATCCAGTCGTGGACACAGAAGTGCTGTGAGCCTATGTGGAGGGGGGAAAGATTACTGTGAGAAGTTCATAAGAAACGTTTCTCCAACCAGAGATTTGAGATGAGTTAACTTGGTAATAAGGTGTTTCATGTTCCTAAATTGAGGGATCAGGAATGAGGCTCATTTTCATGAGGGCTGCAAGTGATTGCCTAACAAAGATTAGTTTTTAGCATTGGTTGATCATAGTGACCTGTGAATGGAACTGAATTTATCTTTAAGTGGACTTTGACAAATTTATTTGTCGGTGAATGTTTTGCTCTTAAAATTGTGCTTTCTGCAGAAGTAAGTGGCTAAAAAGATCAGTGTGGTCCACATATCTTTGTGTTGTACATATCTAAAATTAAAACCCTACATACCAGTAGCTGAAGTTTATATATATAAACTTATATATATGTATAAAACAGGTTGATGAAAATATCTCTGATTGTATCTGAAGCCCGTACACTGTACCCCATGACTGAATTATTGTACACAGATATGTTTTAATAAAAAAAAAAAAAAAAGAAAAAAAAATATATATGTGTGTGTGTGTGTTTAAACATATATTTAAAGACAGAGTCTCACTCTGTTGCTGAGGCTAGAGTGCCAAGGCACTAAGCCTAGCTCACGACAAACTCCTGGGTTCAAGTGATCCTCCTGCCTCAGCCTCCTAAGTAGCTGGGACTACAGACACTAGCCATAACACCACAGTGGGTAACTTTATAATTTTGGTAGAGACAAGATCTCACTCTTACTTAGGCTGGTCTCAAACTCCTGAGTTCAAGTGAACCACTTGCCTAATCCTCCCAGCATGCCAGGATTATAGGCCTGAGCCACTCTGCCTGGCTTAAAGTTTTATTTCTATTAACTATAACTCTCCCTTTTTAGCTCATAAGCTATCATGTAATTTTATTCAAAACAACTACCTATAATTTATATACATATGATTGGCAGGTATTCAGGAGGAAGAACCCATAAAAGTAACAGATAACTATGAAAAATCCATATGGCCAGTATTATTTAGACAGCTATATGATAGCCAAATCATAATAGGACCTTCACATGCAATGTATGAGAAAAAACTTTTATCTGAATTTGCCTTATGAATTAAACCAATTGAAAGTTATATCTTCGGCTACTGATTGCTACTACGAAAACTAAATTATATTCAATTGTCAAAGAGGACAGTGGAGCATTTCTGAAGAGAGAAGGTTTATTTATACCCTATCATCTCAAAATGCCATCACTCCTTTGTAATGAAGAACAAATTATACGTATGTAATTTTCTTTTATTGAATAGATACCAATACCCTGATTTGCTGCATTTCTTTTTTAAAGGGTCACCTTTTCTCTAAAGACTTTATGATCCCCCTACCCCTGTAGAATTTATCACTCCCTCTTTTAATGTCCACATTTCACCACCAACATACTTCTGTTATAAAACCTGTAACATTTTATTATCTTTACTAATTTACATGCCTGTCTCCACCCCCCACACACTGTAAATCCTTTAAGGCCTAGATCCTATCTTCTTTGTTTCTTTTTTGTTTTAAATTTCAAATTAATATGAGGGTACATATTTTTAGGTTACATTGTTCCCACTTTTAAAGTTTTAAATTGTAGAAGAGCCCCTCACCCAGGGGGCATGCTGAATACCCTGGCATTGTGCACATTAAGTGGGATTCCACCAAATGCCCTCCCTTATTCCACCAGTCACCCTCCACCCCACCTCCCCTCTCCCTCCTCACTCCACCCCCTTGCTAGACTACATTTGTGTTTTATCATTTGTATGAGAGTGTAATTGCTTATATATTGGTTTCATATTAGCATTGAGTACATCGAATATTTTTTTTCTATTCTTGAGATACTTTACTAAGAAGAATATCTTCTTCACTTCTGTCTTCAATGCTTGGCTTATAGTAGGTGGTTAGATAAATATGCCTGAGTAAACCAACCACCAACTAAGGCTGGTCCATTTTTTTCCTAAGCAAAGAGTGAAAAATATCCTTTGCTTTAAATACTTTTCTCTATGTCCCTATGTGCCCTTGTTGGAAGATATTTGAGCTTTTCCTGCAGGATCTTTGAGCCTTATTTGATTACCTGACTAGGCCATGTGGTATGGATAAACTGGGTGTGGAAAGATGAAATTTGATCAGTGCAGTTCATACATCAGTGAATACTTCTTGACATTTAGAATTTTGCTGGAGTATCATAACAAATACAGGTTTGAAGGAAGTTTTCTGTGATAGAAGCTGCTGTCAGAACCCCTGGTATGCCTTTACAAAGCCCCTGCTGCTGATCTGCTGCTAGGCCAGTGACAGTCAATTAATACAGCAATAAATTGCTCAGTAAATTTTTATCTTAGCTTCTGGAGCACTAGTCCTCCTGCTCCTCTGTGTGACACTTTATTTCCTTTTCCATGTTCAATTTGACTTGATTCCAAATTACAGGTTCTGCTTTTCTTCCAGTAACTTGGTTGCTCCATGGTGGACCCCATTTAAATTGGGCCCCCGATTTTTATTTTCAGTTCTCTGTCTTTGTACAGCTTTTAATATCTTATACAAATGCCATGAGCTGGTTTCGTTGCTCCACTTGTTTCTCTCCCGGCCCCATCTAGAAGTACAGTTGTGTGTCTTCTCACAGCCTGGAATAACAGACCCGCTCTTTTCTGTGTTGGAGAGAATAGAGGTAAGCACTTGGGTGCCACTCATCTCAGGCCCAGGAAATTTGGTGCTCCAAGAGTCACATTTCCAATAGTACATGGTGGATGTAAAGTTCGTGTGCAATTTATATTAGTTTAACAAAGTAAATTGCACGAGAATTTAACGTCCACCTTGTACTATAAAGATGGGGGCATGAATTACTTAGTGCGTAGAAAGCTCTCTGTTCTGTTTACTTAGAATCCTTATACATGTTATTGATCAATCCATGCACTTAGTGAAAATTTGCTGGAATCCACAGAGTTTCAACTGATTTTTTACATTATTGCACTTATTTTAAATGATTTAACTTGAATTTAGAGCCCTAAAACATTTTAGTTCAGACTGAAATGCTCACATTAAGGAAATTTAAAACTATGATAGCGAGATGAACCCTAGACCAAAGATCATTGAAAATGACCAATTTGGAAAATAACATAATTTAATGGCTTATTTCCACTTCGAGCTCTGGATCTACATATGAAATTTTTTTTTTTTTTTTGTATAGACAGAGTCTCACTTTATTGCCCTTGGTAGAGTGCCGTGGTGTCACACAGCTCACAGCAACCTCCAGGTCCTGGACTTAAGCTATTCTCTTGCCTCAGCCTCCCAAGCAGCTGGGATTACAGGCGCCTAGCACAACACCTGGCTATTTTTCTGTTTTTTGCACTTCAGCCGAGGCTGGGTTTGAACCCGCCACCTTCGGTATAGGGGCCAAGTGCCCTACTCCATGAGCCACAGGCGCCGCCCTATGTATGAAAAATTTTAATTCACACAAATTTATCTAACTTGAAATATCAAGTAACCATCTTTTATGTCTCACTGTGTCTAAAATATAAAAAAGTGTAAGAAGAGACTTTATTTTAAAATGATTAAATGTGTGTTAGGTATATAAAGATCTCAATCTCGGGCGGCAACTGTGGCTCAAGGAGTAGGGTGCTGGCCCCATATACTGGAGGTGGCAGGTTCAAACCTGGCCCCAGCCAAAAATAAGGACCCCAATATTAGATAATAGAGATAGATAGGTGAATTCAGGAAAAGTATTCTGACGGTCTCTTATATACCGGACATGGTTTGGGGAATACAGAATGATTAACACATAGTCTCATTCATACACAAACAAAGGTGCCTCAAGATGTCAGCCTGGGGAGAAAGAGAAGGGACCGTATAGACAACCCCAAGCTTTTACTTGATAATGGACAAGTATTTAAATGTTTCATCACATGCAAAAATATATTTCTTCCCTCCTCCGGCAACTTCTGGTACCTCTATCACTGTGAAACAATTAAGTAGATTTGTAGAGAAAGAAAGTGCCTGTACAAAGTCAGGTAGAGTGGGGAAATGGGATATTAAAGAGAAGAAACTAATATGGAATAAGTATCCAGAATCTTTTATTAAAAAAATCTAGTTAATGTCAGCATTCTCAGAGACTCTGCAGAGCACAGAAAGGTGGACTTAGTAAATACAATGCATATGAACAGTGTATATGAAAATGAAGAGGATCATGGTCACCAACTTCCCCTTCTGTGCCCTCATACACATTTAGAGCTTTATTACCAGGTGGGTTATAACTGATGACTTTGTTTTCTATGTCTTCATTTTTATTTTAAGAGAGAAGGTTTTTTTTTCTCTCTCTTAGTGGCATTAAGGTTACTATGGATTTTCAGTAATAAAAAAAGTGAACCTAATGGAGGGGAAATCTTTTCTATGAGCAGATGGCTTTTGATATATCAAGGTTTTGCCATTTGTTTTAGTGCTTAAAATAAACATTATTTATAAGACCACTTACATTTTGATGTTACTTAATGAGGAATATGCATCATTGATTTGACTAGCTTAAGAGGTCATTTAGAACTTGCCCGTTAACAAGCTGTAATCTGCTGAGCACACAATGACTTTGTTTAAAATTATCTATTCAGAGCTGATCAATGACAATAATTGTTTTATACCAATCACTTTTGAAAGTTGCTAATTACTTTGAAGGACATGAATACAAGTCATTTTTCTCTTCTCTTCTTTTTTTTTTTTTTTTGAAGTTGGACCCATTCACCTTGAAATTAAGAAGAAACATTATCGAAATTTATCTTGCCTCTTGAAAGTACTTTTTAAAAAAGCTTATTCACTAGTACTGGATTATCAACAGAAAATTTAGTCACAATTCAATTCTGTGGAATCTCAACTATATATTGTGCCCATTTATATCCTAGCTATTGGTTAAACTGGGCTCCCTATAAGAAAATACTACCTTTTAAATTGAAGATCTCGCTCTCTCGCCATTGTGTATGTAAAATCTGTTAGTGAACGTGGGCTTTAGAGTTAGACAAAGTGGGTTTTTGTATCCTGACTTTGCCATTTACTCTTTTACTGGTTATGTGACCTTGAGGAGCAAATTATGTAACCTCAGTTTTTTCATTTTTAACATAGAGATCATGCCCCATTCATGAGGATATTGTAAGAATTAAAGCAGTTAGCATAATACCTGGCACATTCATGGAGCACAATAAATTTTAGATCCTTCATTTCACTGATGGCAGCTACTTCACCCACTCAGAATGTTCACTTTCTTCCAGCTCTTTTCACCCATGTATCTCTAACAAAGCCACTTAAAGATTGATTGATTATATTTTAGTGTGGATGAGTTTTAATTTGTTACCTTAATCATCACTTACTTATTATGTCCTTTAATACCCAATTGTGAATAGAAGGGTTTGTCTTAGAAAGGAATTTTAGCTGCCATTGGAATCGTGTCTGGGGAGTTAGGGTATCAGAATCTTTCCTTCCCAATTACAGCCTCTCTGGGTGTGTGTGGTTGGTGCTGTTTCCAGTAGTGCTGGGTTTGGAGAGGGATGCAGCCCATTTCAATGGACTTTTTTTTTTTTTTTTAATTACAGAAAACCCTTCCTTTTCTAACACAGATTTATTAACCAATTTCAGATTTCCTTTCCTTTTAGACCTCTTCTCAGAAACAGGCACACCCACTACTCCAGTATTTCCTACTCATGAACCAGCATCATTTCTCCTTCTTCTCAGTTCTTTAACATGCATCGTTGATGTTTTCTGGCACATTTATTCTTATTTTATTTAGAATTTAATGATATTTTCGTATAATAGGTATCCCATCTCTTAACACCAATATCCTGGTCCCATGCAACCTGAATCATTTCAATTATTATAATGGATTTCCTGTCAGTATATATATTTCCAAGTGTATTTTTCTTTCATAAAATTGTTTTCAAAGATGCAGAAAAATTCTGAAACAATTGAAGCCATCCAACCTGCTGTTTGACCTTAGGGAATTAGTTAACCTCTCTAATCATCAATTTCCTCTTTTATCAAAGGTAGATAACAATAATACTTACCTCACAATGATGCTATAATGATTAAATAAGCTAGGAAAATGCTTGTTTGCATGTGTGATTTATATTTGTATACATATTCCAATTGAGTCTTATTTTTCACTAGAACAGTGGTTTGTATCAATTCCTTCTCTTTCTTTGTCAACCATAATACGATGTTGGTCAAACTAAGGAGAGTTTCTAAATTGGGTATATAACTTTAGAAAAATTAACTTTTTGTTTATTTACAGAAATATCTCTAAAGTAGGTCATTTGAGAGTATTTTGCAAGACACATGTAATTTTGTTACAATATTTTGCTATACACTAGTTTCATTTTCTAGAATCATTGCTTTTGATTTAATTGTTTTTACAAGCTGTTTTACATATTTCCAGTTATTTTAGCCACTCTCATTTTGGGAGGTTGATTAGAACACTTCTTTAGAATCTTCATATTTAGTATCTCAGATTGTAAAATGATTGCAAAATACCTTTTAAATGGCCATGTTTTAAAATAGGGGAAAATAATGCATCAGGATTCAAGTAAGACATTTTCCTTCATATTCTTTATAAATCACATATTCAACTTACAAAAACTTTAAATTAAAAATCTTTAATTTTAAAAAGGTGGGCTTTGGGGATAAAAAGCAGTAGCCTAGTCTCTATATTTCCCTTTACTATTAAAAAAATAGGTTTAGAGAAGATGTATGTCCCCTTAGCCTAGCAAACTGTGCTAAAATGGTTAGGACTTCATATCCAAAAAGAGAATCCCTCATGATAGTATGTATATGTATATCTACATCATTCATATAGATATGTAAACTCTTGGGAATTTTTGGGTCTGAAGTTAGATCTTTATGTAACATTCAAAATATTTGTTATTTTTTCCTCCACTACTCCTCTAAAGTAGTTCGAGTATTTTTTCTCATAAATTAGTATTATACATCATTATTTTTGTTTGGAGTTTTTCTAATAAAGATACTTTTGGTTTGAATTTTTATACTTGAGAAAGCAAAGATATTATTATATTACCAAGGATAGGATTAAAGGACACTGATTCTCATGGTTGCTGAGGCTTTAACCTAGAAACTCACTTAAGTATGATCTCTTAAACTGAGCACATGGCTTCTGCCTGTAATCCAAGCTACTAGGAAGGCTGAGGCAGGAAGATCATTTGAGGCTGTGAGTTTGAAGCCCTCCTGGACAACATAACAAGAACTTGGGCTCTTAAAAACATTAGCTAGGGAGGGAACCCCAGGAATTCGAGACTGCTGTGATTAAGAAACTGCACTCCAACCTGGGCAACATAGCTAGACCCCATCTCTAAAAAAAGAAAGAAAAAAAAAAGCAGATTTCTAGCACTACTTTCAGGAAAAAAATGAGTATTATCTGATAAATAAAAGTTTGTATATCAGCATTGTAGTTGTTGATATAAAAAGCAGATAACGTCAATAAAATTTCATTCATTGAAAATTGTAGTTCACTTTGTTCTTAGTTTTGTATTGCAATGGTTAAGAGAAAGGACTCACTAAAGTCGTTAATTCCTAGATCCATCCTGATGGCTATATAATTGTGGGAAAATTATGTAACCCTCTTTTTAGTTATTTTTTCATTATAAATGAGGTAATAAGAGTATTTATCTTATGCACATGTTCTAAAGATTAAATGCATAATGGAAGAATATTGCCTGGCACACATGAACTCAGTAAATGTTACCTATTTTTGTTATTCCTAAAGAAGTATTAAAATGTCATACTAAAGACACAAAAATTTGTTCAAAGATTTTTATACCACTGAATTTAAAAAAGTCCACTTAAAAAATTTATTTCAATGAGACCACATAAAATCCTCCAGTTGATTATAGATAAAAGTCCAGGCTGGACACAGTGGCTCATGCCTGTAATCCTAGCACTCTGGGAGACAGAGGCGGGTGGATTGTTTGAGCTCAGGAGCTGGAGATGAGCCTGGGTGAGAATGAGACCCCGTCTCTAAAAAATAGTCAGGTGTTTTGGCAGGCACCTATAGTCCCAGTTACTTGGGAGACTCAGGCAAGAGGATCACGTGAGCCCAAGAGTTTGAGGTTACTGTGAGCTATGACACCATGACACTCTACCAAGGGTGACAAAGTGAGACTCTGTCTCAAAAAAAAAAAAAAAAAAAAAAAATTCATTTGTCTACAAATAAGTAGACATGGTAGGAATTTATAAAGCAAATTTTAAATCTTTCAATAGTTAATTTTACAGTTTAGCATTTTGTGAAATAAATATTTTACAAATATTTAAAAATAAATTATAATCTATAATTATGTTTACCTTTATAACATAATAAATCTGAGTACAACCTATATTTGCAACCTACATGCAGTCATACTAATGGAAAAGCCTCAGAGTTTATTTGACATGATTTATCAGACATAATTACATTGATTTTAAGTGCTGTTAGTGTTTTTACTAAACATATTCAATAGCATATTTTATCTTTTTATTTACATTCATAGATTCAGAGACGATGGCGAGCCTATAAGGTTCGGAAATACCTCTTTAATTATTATTATTTGAAAGCGTACCTGAAAGCTGTTTCAGAGACTAATGATGCAATCAGGTGAGTAGTACAATCATATCTTTATTGGAGAAAATGTTAGAAAGATTACTCAATGGATGTTGATCATTACTATACTTCAAAATGCTTTCTAAAACTCAATGATATTTAGTTAGAAATGTATTGGTAAGATATAGGTATCTGATTCTATTACCTTAAATGTTTATTATTGTATTATATAAAAGTCTTGTAATCATCACTGTAAATTAGATTATTTGTGCATGTAGCATCTTGGTTCTACACAAAATAGTTTAGGTTCAGTAAATTATATCATAATGAGATGTATTTATTTGTGAAATAATTCTTCAGATGAAGCATTAAATATAAGGCTAGGAAGCACTTCTAGAAACATGTTCAATCGCAAGATCTTGCCTCTCAAAAAACAAGATATAGTGACTGTTTTATAAGGGGCCGTTTTACTATCAGTTTTATTTTTTTAAAACACGTAGGAATATAGGACTGGATTTGCTCTACAGGATAATATCTTCTGTAGATTTATGTAAAGTAAAAATATTATAAAAAATTCAATCAGCTTTTCCAAAGCTCTGTATGTTTAGTGTCCATATTACTTCAATAATAGTTTTTCCTGGCTTGGCACCTGTGGCTCAGCAGCTAGGGCGCCAGCCACATACACCAGGTATATGTGGGTTTGAAGCCAGCCCCAGCCTCCCAAACAACAATGTCAACAACAACAAAAGAAAAATAGCCAGGCGTTGTGGTGGGCGCCTGTAGTCCCAGCTACTTGGGAGGCTGAGGCAAGAGAATTGCTTAAGCCAAAGAGTTTGAGGTTGCTGTAAACTGTGATGCCACAGGACTCTACCAAGGGCGACATAGTGAGAGTTTGTCTCAAAAAAAAAAAAAAAAAAAAGTTTTTCTTCTTGTGGTATGCCCCATGCTAGTAATAGATGTGACCATATACCTATAATACATTTTGATAAAAAGGAAATAATAAAATAGTAATTAGTAATAGTTGGCATTTATAAAATAATTTTACATTTAAAATGTTTTTCATACCTTATCTTGTTTTACTCTTTAAAGTCTTGAACTAAAAACAATTGACAAAAAGTTATTAAAATAAAAGCTTTAACTGAGACCCTAAAATAATACATATCATAAGATATACCTGAAAATGAATCTCTTGACTATTAATTTTCTCACATATTTTGTGGATATTAAAGGATCTTGTCTTTGTGGATTAAGTATAGGGAATTTGTTAAGTTGATCTCTTTGGAAAAAGCACTAAAGTTGTACTGAGGCTTTGAAAGGATGTAGTTAATGGAAGAAGTTGGAAAAATTAAAAAGCACTGCTATTTAATTTTTTCTTGAAAAATCTAATGTTCTAGAGATTGGCTGGTTATTGACAAATGGCTGACTTGATCTTGTTAGGAGGAATATGAGCAGGGTTAAGGCAAGGGTGAGGCAAGTGAAGCTTTTAAGGGACAAAATTGAACAAGATGTTCACTGTCAGGGTCATGCATGTGCCAACCCTGTATTCTCAAGACTGAGAGTGTCTTTCAGTTTTGCATTTTAGGGGCCTTGCTCGCTTCTTCCTAGTCCAAGCCCTGAGTAGGAGAAAGTCTTGAAGGACCCGTACAGGTGGAGATCTAGTTTTGCAAATTCTTGTGTCTCCTGTATGAAAGACATTTCCAGTAATTCTTGTTTTTGTCCTATTTTTAATGGGAATATCTCTCATCATTAGACAGTCTGGTGGATCATCACTGACAAATTGTTGCAGAGTGGTGTTCTTTATCATATTACAGAGCTATTCTTTTATTTCTTCCTCTCCTGGAGGGTGTTTGTTTGTTTTTTTTTTAAATGTGAAACAAAGTTGATTGAGGAAGGGAAAGATAGGTTTACAAAGCAAGAGTAAGATATGGGTATACAGAACAAGACACATTCACTATAAACAATGAGCAGGCCACCATTGTTGCAACAAGCAAAAGGCTTTTCTCAGAGTTTTTAAAGACCAGGAATGTCAGTTGAAGTTAGCAAATTCTTTTCCATCATCTGTTGAAATAATTGTATATGATGCTTGTCCTTTTCTACCTACTGACATGCATACTAATATTAAACCTTCAGTGTATTTTAGGAACATATCTAACTGGGTCATTATTAATTATTCTTTTGAATTTTCAATATATTAGCATTTTATATAGGATACTTACAGCCTCTTTTGTAAGCTTGATCGGTTACATGGTAGTCACTTCCCCAACCATATCTACAGTTTTGCCTTCTGAGGTTTCAGTTATTCAGGGTACAGTAGAATAGGACATTCTGAGAGAGAGAGCACACAAGAGCACATATTCACAGGACTTTTATTGCAGTGTATTGTTACACTCGTTCTTATTGTTAGTTATTGTGGTTAATCTCCTACTGTGCCTAATTTATAAATTAAACATCATTATAGGTATGTATATATATCAAAAAAATAATGTACATACACAATGTTTGGTTCTCTCCACAGTTTAAGGCATTCATTGGAGGGTCTTGGGATGTATTCTCCATGAACGGAGGGGACTTTTGCAATTTTATTTCTCGTATTGCAATTGTCAGGTCTTGATATTAGATTTTGGTTGTGTTTATTATATGGATTGAGTAGATTATATGACATGGGGATCACTATTCTTTAGAAGTTTAAAAGAAATGGTTCATAAAACTCTCTGGGCCTAGGGCCTTTGGGGGAAAATAAATCTTTAATATTTCCAAAGCTTTCTTCAGGTTTTTATAAATCTATTAGAGTCAATCAATTTGTACATCATTAGTTAGTTCATCAACATTGAAAAATATGGCATAATGTTTATAATATTCTAATTAAAATACATATTGTTTTTCTCATTTTTTTATGTTGCTTATTTAAATTTTCGTCTCTTATTCTCAAATCGTTAGAATTATCTGATTTTTTTTTCTTTGAGGCAGAGTCTCACTATGTTGCCCTCGGTAGAGGGTGGTGGTGTCACAGCTCACAGCAACCTCAAACTCTTGAGCTTGAGCAATTCTCTTGCCTCAGCATCCCAAGTAGCTGGGACTACAAGCACCCACCACAACACCCGGCTATTTTTTGTTGCAGTTGTCATTGTTGTTTAGCTGGTCCAGGCCAGTTTTTAACCCACTAGCCTTGTTGTATGTGGCTGGCGCCGTAACCACTGTGCTATAGGCACTAAGCCAACTTATCTGATTTTTTAAAAAGAAACGCCTCTCAAATCTTTTCACTTTACCTATTTTTTAATTGTTTTTTAATTAAATATTTTTCTTTTATCTTTAGAAAATTCTTTATTTCCTTATTCCACAAATAATACATATCCCTGTAGATATACTGAAAATGCATATTCTTAAATAGTCATCTATGATCCCATAACTCAGAAATAAACACTATTAACATTTTGATGTACATTCTTCCAGGCCTCTGCCATTTAATAACTGTTGCTCTGGGGAAAATTCTTTAATTTTCCTTACTTTGAATCTACCCATCCATAAAATGGGGTATAAAGTGATTACAAAGATTTGTTATGAGTGTAAGTGAATCAGGATATGTGGAGTGCCTGTATGTCATACACACTTAAATGTTAGTTTATTATTTTATTTCTATGCTTACACACATGACCTTATAAAATGGCTTAATACAATATTCTGTTGTTAGCATATCGTCTTTCAACTTACAAAATAATGTGAACATTGTCATGTCACAAAATATACAAATATTATTGTTTGTAATAGCTTTTTTAAAAAATAAATTATTGTCAGACATGTAGATGTTCTAAATTTTTGCTACTTTAAACATCTTTGTGCTATTTTTTACTAGTACTAGTAAATATGGAGTTTCTTATAGTTCTTGCATTTATCTGTTTATTGCTTTTTAGTAATTAAAGCATTTAGGCTACTACTGGTTTTTATGTGTAATATTGTTTACATTCCCTCTTTTTTGACATATAATGTTCTTATTTTGTCTTTGCACTCTTATGGCTTCTTTAAAAGCATTTCTCACTCTCTAGTGAAAGGTAACTGAAAGAGACTCTGTCTGAAAAAAAGAAACACAAGTATTATGTGCCTTAGACCTTCAAGCCTTTGCACATGCCGTTCTCTAGACCCCTCATCTGCCATGTAAAGCCGTCATCATTCTTCATATTGTTGCTTTAATGCTGTGGATAGAGTTAATGCAGGTGTCATCTGAATGCCCAGAGACTCATGTGAAACTACCTTACACCACCCACACTGTGGTGTTATGATCACTTATGTCTTTGTCTTTGCCTTGATATTGTGAAATCACTGGGGAAATGTGCATATACTCTGTCTTAGTTATCTTTGAAGCCTCAACACTTAGCACATTTGCTGACCTACAGTAAGTCCTTGTTTTCTTTTTTTTTTTTTTCTTTTTAGAGACAGGTTTAGTCTGTCACCTGGGCTAGAGTGCAGTGGTGTCATCATAGCTAACTGCAGCCTCAAACTCCTGGGTTCAGGCAATGCTCCTGCCTCACTCTCCCAAGTAGCTGGGACTGCAAGCATGCACCTTCATGCCTGGCTAAATCTTCTATTTTTGGTAGAGATAAAGTTTCACCTTGTTTGTCAGGCTGGTCTCAAACTCCTGGCCTCAAGTGATCCTCCCACCTCAGCCTACCAAAGTGCTAGGGGGGTTTACAGGTGGGAGCCACTGGGCCCAGGTATAATAAGTCCAAGGTAATATTTGTTGACTAAATTTTCACTGAAAGAAAGAATGAATGACAGATATAGTTAAACTTCATTACATTTTTTAACTTTGTCAGGCAGCTGCAATTTTGAGAAATTGTTTTCTTTCTGTCTTAATAATCAGTGATTTAATATTTATTTAACAACTACTGTATGGGACAGCTACTTGATTAGGTGTCAGGGATATGATGATAACATGATAGACTCTTGTTAGTCTTCATGGAGCTTATAACTTAGTGGAAGAAATTATAAAAATAATAAAGGGAGATAATATTTGTAAATTTTTTTGTGTGCCAGAAAGTGCATTAAATTCTTAAAACTATTATAGTCACATGTAATACAGTGTTCTCAAAATCTCTGGCTTGCTGAGATCATTCAAATAAACAGAGTTTCATACCTCAAACTGGACTCCAGGGTACCTCCCTGTTAAATTTCTTCTGGTTCTTACGTAGCTTTTCTTTCTTATTTCTTTTTCTGAAGGCATGTTTTGAAGGAAATTTTAATTTCACTCTGCATTTTACTCACTTTCTCAATTGCTTTCTGAGTTTTTACTGGTTCCTCCTCCCCTGTCAACCCCTGTACCATTAATAAAAGACTTGTGAGCTAATTTCCACTGAAAGTTTGAAGTAATAGGAGGTGGAGTGGTTGGGGGAAGTTGGTGGTGGCAGTGTGAAGCATAATGTAATATAGATGAGTCTTAACGATTTGGTATTTTCTTCACAATGGGTAATTTTCTTACCATTTTTTGCTCCATAAAACCCTATTTGTTACTATTCATATTTTCTTAATTTCTCTTTCTTTTTTTTCCTCTCTAACTCTTTCCCTTGTTCTTAACCTTTTTTGCCTCTTACATTCTTTTCTTAGTTTCAGGGCCTCATTCCACTTGCAGCAGCCCAGTAATCTCAAACTGCTCTGAATAACTCTAAAGTTGTCTATGATGTTCTTATGTTGAGTAATTTATCCTTATTTTTCTCTAACCTTCTTTGTGTCTTACTGGTTTCATTTTTCTTTTCTTCTTCTTCTTATTTTTTTTTTTTTTTTTTTTTTGTCCTTTTTGGCCGGGGCTGGGTTTGAACCTGCCACCTCCAGCATATGGGGCTGGCGCCCTACTCCTTTGAGCCACAAGGTGCTGCCCTGGTTTCATTTTTGTTAACTGAGAAGATTCTTAAAGTGTTTTCCTAAACCAAAGAATACTATATTTCTTTGATGAATAATGCCAGTCCCTGGAATGTAGAAGAAATTATAGGATATTTAAACACAAACACATTCTCTCTCTCAATGCTCAATACATAAAAAGTGTTTCCTTTCTCCTCTGTCTTCTAGCCCTCTAGTTTCTTTCTTTGAAAGAAAACATTCTTGCCAATTTAGTATCTTTATTCTAAACATATTCTAGTTATATATGAACATGTATATATGCGCTTCAATTTTAGAAAATAAAATTATACCATATACACTGTTACAAAGTTCTCTAACTTGATTTTTTCACTTATATACAGCTTGAATATTGTTCCATACAAGAAGGTCTTTCAATCAAGTTTGCAAATTCATTCTAGAAAAGGTGCTACATGCCTCACTGGTGAATATTACTATGGTCATGTTTGAAGTACTCCCTATACACTGATGCCAGCACCTAGTCTACCCTTCAAAACCATTTTGGAACTCTTTTTCTGGAATGGCCTTCAGAGCTATCGTTATATTGTCCTTAATGTCCCGAATATCATCAAAACATCTTCCTTTCAATATTTGCTTTATCTTCAGTTAAAGAAAAAAGTCACTGGGGACAAGGTCAGGTGAGTGGGGTGGGGTGTTCCAATGTAGTTATTGGTTTGCTGGCTAAAAACTCCCTCTCAGATAGTGCTATGTGAGCTGGTACATTGTTATGATGTAAGAGCTATGAGTTGCTACCAAGATTTTCAGTTAAGATTTTTCTGTTTCTCTGTCAACGTTTACTTGGTCTGCTATGTTTCTCATAGTCAGCAGATGATTTTGACACACAATTTGAAGAAGTTTTGCAATGTTTTCATCAGTTCTGCTCATTACTGGCTGCCCTAACCTTTCTTCATCAGTGGTGCTTTCTCTCTCCTCAGAAAAACATTAACTCCGTTTGAACACTGCCATTTACTTCATAGCATTATCCCCATGAATTTGGACTAACATGTCCCTGATTTCACTTCCACTCCTGACTAGTTTAACAAGAAATTTAAAGTTTGTTTGTTGCTATAATTTAAGCTCTGGATGATGACATAAAAAACACACAGCAACAACAATGAACACCACTCAGCAAGACACTGCCACATATCAACATGAACACAGCTGTGAGACGTTGATATACCGAGGTTATAAAACCTTCCTGAGCAGTTTGTACAGTGCTGCCACATAAGCACATGGTGACAAGTTCACAAACATAATTGTCAGACCTTCTACATAAGAAACTTCCTTACACTTTGTAACAATTGACTAGTATTCTGTTATATGAATGAACTGTAAGTTATTGTCAGTCATCTGGATGGATAATTAAAATATTTCTTATCTTTTGCTAGCATTAAGATAGAACTGCAGTAAATATCCTCATAAAGTATAGCCTGGTTTTTCAGGGGGCCTTTGTTATCATATATATATATATGTGTGTGTGTGTATATATATATATATATATATATATATATATATATATACACCTTTTGTGATTGGCCTTGAAATTTTATATGTATATGTATGTTATAGTATCAGCTTATCAAGTTCTTAAAAATTTTCCTTAAGAAATTTGATTGAAGGGGGGTTCTGGAAGATGGCGGTGGTGACGGTCCGGTAGTTCATCACTCTCCAGTCAGCAGGTGAGAGGGAGGGAGTACTGGACCTTTTGCCGTGTGAATTGTCGGAGTGGATGGGCAGCTGGCGATGCACAGCGATTTGGTGGATTGTTGTGTTTGAAATATAGTTCATAACCGCGGAAACTGCTGTAAACTGTTTCCCCCTGAACGGCGGAGGGGCAGCCGGCCCCTCCCAC
>CAUYRH010089196.1:0-14193 GCA_963574655.1 Perodicticus potto | reverse complement strand
AAATGAGAAAATATCATGAATGTTACATTAATCAGGTGGATAAAAATATCTCCGATTGTATGGGAAGCCCGCACACTGTACTCCAAGCCTGAATCATTGTACACAGTTATGACTTAATAAAAAATAATTAAAAAAAAAATTAAAAATTAAAAAAAAAGAGAGAGAGAGGGTTTAACTCCATGTTCGGGGACTGACTCTACTACACATACTTTGGGTAAAGATACAAATGATTTTGGTCCATTAGTATTTTAAATAATTGTTTTCTTATAGATATCAGTAGACTGAAAGTAGATTTGTTAGAAGTTCTTTTACTCATTATGTGCATATGTTGTCATAGGATAAGACAGACTGAGTTAGGGAAAGAGCAAAACAATTTTTTTGTTGTTGTTGAAACAGATTCCCACCCTGAGCAGAGTGTAATATGTCATAGCTCACTGCAACCTGAGATTCAGGCTGTGGCATCCTGCTGTCTCAGTCTCCAGAAACCGCTGGTATTACAGGTGCTCGCTATGGTGCCCAGCTGGGTTTTTCATTTTTTTAAGAGTCGGGGTCTCATTCTTGCTCAGGAAAGTCTCAAACTCCTGAGCTCAAGCAATTCTTCCTCCTCAGCCTCCCACAGTGTTGGGATTATAGGCATGAGCCTGTATACTGCACCCAGTGAGCAAAACAATTTTTAAAAAGATAAAAATGGTGGCAATCACTATAAAAGTTAGCATCCTAATAATTGGACAGAAAGAAATAGATCTTTAGTATGCCTAGTTTCTGATATCTTGAAATATTAAAAATATCCAGTTTTCTGTAGATCCTAGTTATCAAGCTTTTTTTCTGATTCATAATATGCAAATATCTTTTCCCATCTAGATAATATAAGGTTGTCTATTTTCCTTGGTGGTTGTTTCCTTAGATGTGCAGAAGCTTTTCAGTTTAATTAAGTCCCATTTGTTTATTTTTGTTGCTATTGCAACTGCCACGGACTTCTTCTTCATAAATCTTTCCCCAGGTTGATATCTTCAATTGTTTTCCCCACACTTTCATCAAGGATTTTAATTGTTTCATGCCTTAGATTTAGGTCTTTTATCTATCTTGAATTAATTTTTGTAAATGGTGAGAGGTGCAGGTCCAGTTTCAGTCTTTTACATGTGGTTATTCAGTTCTCCCAACACCATTTATTGAATAGGGATTCTTTCTGCCAAGGTATGTTCTTCTTTGGTTTATGAAAGATCAGGTGGCTATAAGATGTTAGTTTCATCTCATGGTTTTCTATTGGGTTCCAAATGTCAATGTTTCTATTTTTGTGCCAATACCATGCTGTTTTCATCACTATGACCTTGTAGTATAGCCTAATGTCTGGTAGGGTGATACCCCTGGCTTTGTTTTTATTACTAAGAATTGCCTTGGTTATATGTGGTTTTCCATGGTTCCATACAAAACAGAATTATTTTTTCCAAATCTTGAAAGTATGATGATGGTATTTTAATGGGGATTAGATTAACCAACATAAAAAGGCCAAACAACCCCATTTATCAGTGGGCAAGAGAAGTAACCTTCCCTAAAGAAGATAGACGAATGGCTAACCAACATATGAAAAAATGCTCATTTTCCCTGACCATCAGAGACATGCAAACTGAAACCACCCTGAGATATCACCTAACCCCAGTGAGAATGGCCCACATCACAAAGTCTCAAAGCTACAGATGCTGGATGTAGGGAGAAGGGAACACTTTTGTACTGCTGGTGGGACTGCAAACTAATACAACCTTTTTGGAAGGAAGTTTGGAAAATCCTCAAAGAACTCAAGCTAGACCTCCCATTTGATCCTGCAATCCCATTTCTGGGCATCTACCCAGAAGAAAAAAAAAATCCTTTTATCATAAGGACATTTGTGCTAGACTGTTATTGCAGCTCGATTTACAATTGCCAAAATGTGGAAACAGCCTAAATGCCCACCAACCTAGGAATGTATCAAGAAGCTTTGGTATATATATACCATGGAATATTATTCACCCATTAAAAAGATGGAGACTTTACATCTTTTCTATTAACCTGGATGGAGGTGGAACACATTCTTCTAGTAAAGCATCACAAGAATGGAGAAGCAAGAATATAATTCTAATATGGAGGTAGTAGATGAGCTAATATAAGGGGGAGGGTTAGGGGAATGAAGGAGAGGGGAGAGGGAAGGAGGAATGGGGATGGGGGTCACAGAGTATGGCACAACTCTGGGGGGGGGACACAATTGTAAGAGGGACTTTACTTAACAAACTCAATCAGTGTAACCTAAGTCTTTGTACCCTTGGTGAATCCCAAGCAATTTATATATATACCCACACACATCACACACATATGTAGATATATATATACACACACATGTATATATATATATATACACACACATATGTATATATACACATACATATATACATACACATACACACAATTATATGGAATAAAAATAAAACATTAAAAAACAAAATTATAAAACATTAAAAAATTTACACATGAAAAATATCGCTATTGCTGACTTGGCAGTTTCAACTACCATTTTGATGGCTTTCTAGAAGGACTCACCTAGCCACCCAGCTCAACATAAAGTTATACTCATGACTAAGATTTATTACTGCAAAGATTACAGGGCAAGAACAGGGGAAAGGGATATACGTAGATGGAGGCAGGGAAGGTCACACAGAGGCTTCCTTGTCCTCCCTTTGAAACGATTGCCTGAAGACGTCATTCCCTTCATCTGTGAATTGCAGGGACAAGTGAAACACGTCCTTGCCCACAATTCTGACAACCTCTTCATCTTGACCCTGATTGCTTCCAAATATGTAGAATAGCGTCACTCCAGTAGGTGAGCAACACAGAGTTTAATTCTTGGGGTTTGACCAAGCGTCAAGTCATAGCTTAATGAAACTGACTTACATTGGTTCTGTCCTTGATATTGCATAATATCATCTATAGGAAGATGGTAGAACTTTCACCTGGAATTCTGACCAGTGTCATACTTTAAAGAAAGTGCAGCAAAGGACAGTTCAGGCTAATAGTCCTGCTTGTACAAGATTCCAAGGTTATGAGAAAATCATTTATGTGGTTTTACTGATTCAGCAATATCACAAGTGAAATGTTTAAATATAATAAGCCTTTTTCTGCCAGAGCTCAAGAGCTCTTTTTCTGCAGAGAAGAGGCTGGGGTCACGACAGACCAAAAAAAAAAAAAAACTGGCTGAGTTCCCGTATTTGATCCAGCTCAGCCGCCTGCTCATTGCACATCATTGTGATACTTCGTAACATTCACTGATAGCTGGATAGATAACAGCAGGCTGCTGATAGTTGTCAGCCAGCTATCTAGCTAGGTAGCTAGATAATGATAGAGGGATAGATAAACCATTTGAAGTCACAAATATGCAATAATTGTGTGTTTTATAAACATTAATATAGTTTATATCTATATCTGATTATTGTTCTATACTCTAGCTTAATATATACTTAACATGTACTTGGTTAATTAATGTTTTCTGATAAATTCATACAAATAATTTGTAAAAAATCAGTTTGACTGTATTCATGGAAATATAAACAGCTCTTAAAATTTTTATTATCACCATGAAGAACCTTCATTATGTGGCCTGTACATATGCATTCAGCTCATTCAGTATGCCACGATCGAGACACTGCCATTTGGGGAAAAGGAAAGAAAGTTCCACTGCACGTTTGAATGAGTGTTGGTGTTCACTGTGGCACCCCATCACCGTGTGAATAAAAGCGGCTAGGAACAAATGCCTGCAAGAGCAGGGCTTCCCATATTCCAGGGAGAGCCCTGAGCAACTTCTGCTGTAGCCTTTTATTGACACATTATACAACAGGTGTGGGGGGCCCATGTACTGAGCTAAGTGCTTAATGATTGCTATGTGCTTTTTCTGCCCTGGCTGACTCTCGCCCTGCTGCACCACAAATGTCCAATGTATAACACCTGCTTGCTAACGAGTGACCTTTTTTTTTTAAGTCATTTTGTACATAGATCATGAATACATTTATGACATTATGGGATTCAATATGTTGATTATTTGTACAGCCTACAGCTGCTTGAGGGCTTGTCTCCGAGCAACAAAACATCTCTATGCTGGCTAGGAGATTGTCCCGCTCCCAGGAACTCCCTCAAGAACTGGTGACTGCTTCCACAAGCTTGGTGCGTGGTCTCCTACAAATGAGGAACAGCTGCAGAGAATAGTCTGCCACCGCTTCCAAGCAAGTGAACACATCGAACTCTGAAACAACGTGAACAATTTGCTTCTAAAAACAAAACTAAGATGAAATATATAATGTTACAGCTAATGTAATTAAGAAAATTCTTATAGGAAGCACGTGTGTTACACTCGATATTTACTTAGTTACAGTATATATGAATTTAGCACTAAAGAAGTATAATCAGTCCAAATTGCTTGAATTAAACTGGTTTTATTCATTACTCATGGTCTACTGAGAGATGATATTATATCATATTAAATTTAGGCACATGTATAAGAAAAATAGCTTTTATTTCAAATAGTTAATATACTCTAATAAAGATAACAAAATAAAAAGGAAACAAAGAGAACTAATGAAATAACTTTTTTAAAGTGTTGATATAATGAAATGAAAACTAAAAACATCTCTGAATATGTTGTCTGGAAGCAATTACAAAACATGAAGAACAATGGACCTGAATCAAAACTTCATTATTTATGCAATAAATGTTCATTCTGAATCTAATTTAAATAACATTATTACATTTTGTGAAGACTTCAAGAATGAAAATATAGTCCTTGTCCTCAAAAAGGCTTCCGTTATATTATATTAATAAGATAAATATGTGTAATTGTAACATGTGATGCAATATAATACAAAAGAGAATAGAAGAGACCTATGAGAATTAAACTATAGTTTCTCCTTTAGCTGCAACTACTTTAGAATCATCACTAAAAATTCAATTAGTTTTTTATTTTCATTTCCATTTCTAAAAATAGTTTTACATTTCCCTTTAGATTTCTTCCTTGACACATAGGTTCTTTTTAGAAATATGCTAAGTTCCAATTATTTGAGGTATTTTCTGATATCTTTATTTTTTTTATTTCTAATTTGATTATAGATGGGGAAATACTTTGTATCTATTGAATCTTTTTATCTGTATGAAGACTTACTTTGTGACTCAGAAAATTCCCTGTCTTTGTAAATGTGCCCTGTCCCCATAAAAATATTATGTTTTCTGTTCTTGAGTGGTATGTTCAATAATATCAGTTAGGTCAACTTAGTTGGTAGTGTTCAAATGTACAAACATACTTATGCTGATTTTCTGTGGGCTGCTCCTGTCAATTACAGATAAATAGATATTGAATTTTTTCCCTATTACTAGAGATTTGTTCACCTAGACTTTTACTTACATCAATCTTTGCTTCACAAATTTTAAAAATACAATTATTGAGGTATATAATAAGAATTATTATGTTGTTCTTATAAGTGTATGCCTATGTCATTAACAAATTATTACATTTATTTCTGGAAATATTCTTTGCTTTAAAACCCACTTTATCTGATAGTAATATAGCCCTTCTAGCACATTTAGAACTAGTGTTATTGTGGTATACTTTTTCAATCATTTTACTCTTGTTATTTATGTTGTTATGTTTGAAGTATGATTCTTTAGTCAGCAGATGGTTGGGTTGTTTTTGTTTGTTTTAACTTTATCTGACAACTTCTAACTTGTACCTTTGAATTGGTGTACTTCAAGCATCACATCTAATGCTACTGATGATATGTATGGATTCCAGATCATTATCTTGGTATTTGTTTTGTATTTGTTCCATCTGCTCCTTTTTTAAACTTACTCTTTTTGCTTTCTGGTGTACTACTTGAATATTAATTATAATTCCATTTTATATTCTTTGCTTATTAGCCATAATTTTTTTTTATCTTAGTTGTTTCTTTAGGATTTTTTTAAATCAGCTTTTTAAATCTTTCTTTCTTTCTTTTTCTTTTTCTTTTGGGGGGGCAGGGCCAGGTTTGAACCCACCCTTCAGTATATGGGGCCGGCGCCCTACTCCTTTGAACCACAAGTGCTGCCCTCTTTATGGTTCTTAATATTCTACCTTATCACATTATAGTTTCAAGAGATATTATGCCACTTTACATATAATGTAAGAAGCTTACTTAGTATATTTTGTTTTGCCTACGCCTGAACTTTGTACTATTATTGATATATATTTTCTTTGTATATTTTTATAACACTGAATTATTCACCTGGGGCACATGGTGGACCAGAGTGGGGTTAGGAAAATCATAAGTGAAGAGAAGGCTATAAAGAGTAAGAAGGAGAGTTCAGTGTATTTAATAAACCACTGATTAGTTTATGGTGGTTATAACAGAGGTCGTGGTGAAGAGAGTAGGAAGGGATTAAACAGAGTTGTCTTGATGCTAAGCTTTGAAGGAAGCCCAAGAATGTACACTTAATCCATAGGCCATAGTCACTTCTTAGTAGTGAAATCACACCATCAGATGTCATTTTTTTTTTTTTTGAGACAGAGTTACACTTTGTCATACTCGGTAGAGTGCCATGGCGTCACAGCTCACAGCAACCTCTGCCTCCTGAGTTTAGGTGATTCTCTTGCCTTAGCCTTCCAAGCCCCTGGGATTACAGGTGCCCGCCACAACACCCAGCTATTTTTTTGTTGCAGTTTGGTTGGGGCTGGGTCCAAACCCGCCACCCTTGGTATATGGGGCTGGCGCCCTACTCACTGAGCCAGAGGTGCTACCCCAGGTGACATTCTTAATATCCTTGCCAGTTTGGGGACAATTCATCTTCATCAATGAAAGCAGCATGGACAGAGTAGAAAGCTAATTAGGAGGCTAGTGTAGTGATTCATGTGAGAGGGCAGATTGCAGTGGGATTGAAGCAGTAGAAAGAGTGAATAGATTTAAAGGATGGCACTCTTAGCAAAGTCTCAGGCTTCCAGATGTGTAGAGCAGTACAGTCATCCATGTGCAAGGAAGGGCCACAAAAACTATCAGTGGAAACTTTCTGGTGGTAGGCAGGACTGGAGAGACCATTATAGAATTTTGTACTTATCTACTATAAAGATATTTTAGAAACAAAGGTTTCATTTGGTTTACATAACCCACATAATAATTGGTGAATGTCTACATTCCCCATGAGTCAGAGGTTTCTTATGAAGAAAAGTGCAAAGTACCAGAAGAGAGGCATGATTGAAGATGGTGGGGTCATTCTCTTCAGGAGAAAGACCTCTGTGTTCCCAAGGCAGAGAAAACCAGAAAATCAGGTTTCTCTGTGGAGGTCTCTTCAGCTCTACAGATTGACCCTCCTGTATGCATTACATAAATGTTTAAATATAGTATCTATGTAAATGTGTGTTATTATTTTATTTCATCCATTAGTGGGTTTTCAAGTGTGCCTTTTATATACTTCTATATTTCAACTTACATCAACGTTATTCATCTTAACAAAATTCTAGGCTTCTATAAAATTTATAAAGGATATATATGTACATATATAATATTTTAGATACTCCATGTATTTTTGTTGAATATAAATATATATGTATATATATATTAGATACTCCATATATTTTTGTTGAATAAATAAGTTAATGAATGGGTGTTCAGATAATTTTAATTCCGCTGCACTCTGAGAAAGGTCTGCTTCATTTTCTGTGCTAAAAAGAACATTACTCATTGAGCCCCATTTTGATTCCTTATTTATAACATTAATACAAGAAATGGAATCAAGAGAAGTATGCATGGAAGGATGATTACAATGATATTAACCTTTAAATTTAGCCTGGTCCCAGAATATTCTACTTACCTCTATCACTTCCTCTGGCTATATCATCAAACAACAATAACAATCGCTAATTTCTTCCTTAAAACTGGAGTTCCTTTGGGGTTCCCTGGGTTCTTGGGGGGTCCTCTTGGCCTAAGAATGACTAAGTGTCAAGTCCAGCCTCTTGGTTCTATTATTCTACTTCTTTGACTCCTTAAGAGGGAAAAATGTCATAATCAGCTCTTTTTTAAACAGCTCTTTTTTATGTAATAGAATGAGTCTGTCTCCAGAAGTGGCAAAGACAGACTGACTCATTCTCTTACTGGGTCTCTCAGGTTGTTTTCTTCTTTGGTCCAGTCTGGGAGAGGGGCTTTGGGGAAATGTAGGATGTTAATAAATGATTAACAGGTGTCTTCAGTTCCCTCTCTGAAAGTCCCCTGGGAGGGAGTAAAGGGAATTCCTGGGTTGATAAAGCATTCTCTCCTTCCTTGGATGTAGCAGCTGCTCAGGATAGGATTGAGGGTGTGGTGACACCAAAACAAAGTCCCTGCCCTTGTCTCCTTTCCAGGTAGGCTATCAGGGGGAAATAACACCAAGCAGTGCACCCTGGTGCCTAGAAGAGCTAGTGATCCCCCTGACTGGCAGTTCCTCTTGAGGTAGGAAGTCTCTAACTCGGCTACCAAACAAAGCCTTTTATTCTCTATAGCTTACATAGCCCTATTTCTTTTAAAATTTATTGTTCTGTTTTTTTGGCTTTAGTAATTCATGTCAGAGTTGATTTTAAAACATTTGGTAAGTTTGTTCATTTGTAAAGTGAGACACTAAAAAAGATGAGTGGTGGCTTCATATGTGGTTTGTGTTTGTTGAAATGGAGGTGAGGTAAGTACCTTGAGGTTTTTATATAAATATGTCTCTTAGATGGGTCGTTTTCTACAAGGCTTATAAAGCTGAATATTATCAGCATTCTGGTGAATTTGGGGAAGAAGGCTGTGAGGTGATCATCCTTCAGAATACATATTTGTCTTAAGCCTCTTTGTACCCAGGAAGACCAGCTTCCCAACTTCAGTCAGCGTAGTATCGTTAAACTCAAAGCCTATTGCACCAACACATACAGAGACTGAATCTCCTGTCTATTAGCACAAAGGTGGGGTAGAAAACGGAAGCTTTTCTGGCTGGTTGTGGGATTTGGCAGTTTAAATGCCTCGCATTACAAATTTTCTTGCTGGTGTCCTCCAGCATTCTCACCTTGGAATATGCCATGTATCATTGATTCCCCAATCTTTCTGAAGTCTTGGGAAAGGACAAGTCAATTTACTCCTTGCTACATTTGCTCCTGCAGATACTTAATTTTCAGCTTTCTTAGTCAACTGTTTGCATTCCTTTCTTAGCTTTCCAAATTCAAAACTTCTGTTGCTGTGTCTCATCTCCTGCAACATCTCTCTTGCCACTTTGACCTTGTGAATTTACACTTTTCCTCTTTATTTACTGTCATAGCAGTGGGCTGTGCATTGCTATAGAATTTGTCCTATTACCAGGACAAATGTCTTCTCACTTAATCCTTACAGTATGCTGTCTCTACTGATTATGTTACAGTGAGTTAAGAGAAGAAGATCCAAAAGACAACATGATGCTTGGCCTGAACAAAAACAAGCAAATGAAAAGCAAGAACAAAAAACTAGCAAAGAGTATCTACTTGAAACTGTATTTTCTGACTTGGATTTCTGTGGTTTTTCTACCATTCTGTATATCAGGGCTGGGTCAGCAACCTAGATCCCCGGGGCCAAATATAGTTCACTAACTTTTTGTAAATAAAGCTTTATTAAAATGCTGTCATGCCATTTGTTAATGTATTATTTGTGGCTGTTTCTACATTACAATGGTGAGTTAATCCTTTTTTTTTTTTTTTTTTTTTTTGCTGTTTTTGGCCAGAGCTGGATGTGAACCCACCACCTCCAGTATGTGGGGCCAGCGCCCTACTCCTTTGACCCACAGGCGCTGCAAGTTAATCATTTTTAAAGAGATTGTAGAGCTTATTTACTTTCTGCACCTATGGAGAAAAAGATTGCCAATCTCTGCTCTAAAGCCTTATGTGGTTATCACCTGTAATCACTCAATTCTACTAACGCTGTCTTCCTCTTTGTACACAGTTTCACTTTCTAGAAAATGTATATCACTTTAGCTCAACATATTGTGCTCTTTCTAAAAAGTAAGTGTGTGTTTAACTAGGTTCTTGTGTAATTGCATAAGACACATCAACTCTTTTCCATATTTGCCAGATTACTCAGAGGCAATTCTTTTTACTTTATAATACATTATGGTTCATAAAAATATTTATAATTGTGTAGGCATCAGGAAGATTTTTGGAAAAGGACATTTGGACACTATCTTTACTTCTTTGGTCTAAAACATTCTGTTCAGTTAGTGACTTCAGAATTTCATGATAAGCTATATGAACACATTGGATTAGGACAAAACAGCATCACATATCCTTGTCAAACAACTAGAAGCATCTGCTATGTCCTTGTACCTTATTAAACCCTAATACTGATAATACCGGTCTTGTTAAGTATGGAATTTTAAACAAATTCTTAGGAGATATATCTCCTTCATCTGAAAATTTATTTATATGGATATTTTCTTTTCTTTGCAATCACAAAATAAGTAAATCCAAAAAGATAATTTAATGGCACAAATAAGGAATTCTCTAGCATGACTTTAGTTACTTCAATATTGTTATCATGCATTTAATCTGTGTCTCAGGAAGAGCAATGTTTTTATTTTAAGACATGGCTGTGATGAAGAGTTTTCATGTGTTTAATTCAAACCACAAGAATCATCATTTCCAGCATCATGGAATTTACTGTTTTGTGATCAAAGACACAGTCTTTGGAGATTAGCTAGTATATAATAAAACCTCACATTAAAAAAAAATTAAAAAAATAAGCCAACAATTTAGAAGTATATTTCAAAGTGAACAACCAAAATGCATTAAAATTATTCTGTTTGGCAAAATGTTACCAGGGAGATCTCTAAGTAGATTCAGCAGGAACGATGAGTGCTGTTATTTATGAGAAGGGGTGTGAAGAAAGGGGCCTCAGGGGGTGGAAGGGAAGCCTGGCCTGCCGAACAAGGAACATTCACCACTCAGTAACTCCCACCAAAAAAGGAAAAAATCTAGGTGTGAGGTCACCTACGTAACCAATGACCAATAGAAAAGGGCCATAATCAATGACCAATAGAAAAGAAGAATAATGCCTCAAGGCACAGAGAAACCAGTGAAAGAGCTACAGTTGCAAATGGAGAGAACAGGGTGTTTGTACCTCTGCACAGCCTTTGCATCTCCATCCCTCGCCTCTTCTCATTCGTGAGAGGGACCTACTTCAAATCTCTTTGGAAGTGCTCTAAGCTTTGTCTTTGCTCTTAAATAAAATTTCTTTTTGATAAAGCTTGTGCTAGTGACTTTTGCTTTCTATTCCAGTTTTACTTTCAATATCTACCCACTTTTGCTTTCAATTCATTTGTGCCTCGGTTAAACTTTCTAGCTCAGCAAAGTAATTGAACCAGGTCAACTAGATTCAGGGGAACTAAGACCCCTTATCCCCAATAATTTTGACATTAGGGTATTCAAAGAAGATGGTAGGAGTCCAAAAGTGCCTGAAATGGGCATCAAAAGACCTTATTTCCATCCTTGTCTCGGCCCTAACTTGCTCTGTGGCATTTGCTCTATTCTAGGTGTCATCTTCATGTGGGACACACACACAAAAATACACAAACTAGTGTTTAGGTGAGTTCTTAGAATCTTTCCAGTTCATTTCAATTTCAAGTCTCCACAATACAATTTACTAATAGTGCTATTGCCTACAGTGTATTAAAAATTATGTAAGGTTAGTGTGCAAAGAAAATTTTCACCATGTCTAATAATGAGTGAGAACATTTAATTTCACTATGAAATTAAATGTTGCCCTGGGTAGAGTGCAGTGGCATCACAGCTCACAACAACCTCAAACTCTTGGGCTTAAGTGATTCTCTTGCCTCAGCCTCCTAATTAGCTGGGACTACAGGTGCCCACCACAAGGCCCGGCTATTTTTTGGTTGTGGTTGTCATTGTTGTTTGGCAGGCCGGGGCTGGATTCGAACCTGCCAGCTCTGCTGTGTGTGCCTGGTGCCCTGGCCACTGAGCTACAGACGCCCTAGCCAACTTATACATATTTTAATAAGAATTCTCCAATAATTGGATATTACTAAGAACATTAAATTAGGAAATTACTAAGGGCAATACTTGACAAAGGGATAATAGACTAAAAGACAATTAAATATGAGCTCACAGAAAGGAAGTAAGATGGTCATTCACCATATCATCAAGAGAAGACTTCAGTATCTTCTCTTTTACTTACACACTGGTAATGGGAACTAGAGAATAATAACTCTGGTACAGGCACATGTTGTTACATAGCCCTAGAAATATTTTTAGTTTTAGCACATTTCAAAGAGAATTTTCAGCAGAGTAAATTTTTACATCAAACTCTCAAGAATAAGAGAAAAGAAAATATTTAAGTGCAGAGAAATCAATGTCAACAAAAACAGGAAGCGGCCACCACAAGCTTCCTTTAGAACTGAGACCTAAGAATTGCTTTGTGAATCTGAGATTCTGAGTAAATATTACTAGTAAACTGAATACAGCAAACCAAAATATTACACGTAACATCCTTGTCTAAGCCATGAGTGTTCTGATGGGTAGTATATAATCAAATATCATATGTATATGTTAAAATACATTGAAAACAGTTTTAATTGGGTTATAAAATATTTGGATAAAATTTTGGAGTTGCACCCTTTTCTCTCCTGGAGACTTAATCCTTCTTAATTACCTGATTTTCAGCATTACACATTTATTTATTTATTTATTTAAATCATAGCTGTGTGTATTAGTGCAATCGTGGGGTACAATGTGCTGGCTTCATATACAATATGAAACATTTTCATAAAACCGTTTAACATAGCCTTCATAGCACTTTCCTAGTTATTGTATGAAGACATTTGTATTCTGCATTTAGTAAGTTTCATCTGTACCCTTCTAAGATGCACTGTAGGTGTGGTCCCACCAATCGTCCTCCCTCCACCTATCCTCTCCTCCCCTCCCTTGCCCCTTTCCCCATATTCTTGTGCTATAATTGGGTTACAGCCTTCAAATGAAAGCTATAAATTAGCTTCATAGTAGGGCTGAGTACATTGGATACTTTTTCTTCCATTCTTGAGATACTTTCTAAGAAGAGTATGTTCCAGCTCCATCCATGTAAACATGAAAGAGGTAAAGTCTCCATCTTTCTTTAAGGCTGCATAATGTTCCATGGTATACATGTACCACAATTTATTAATCCTTTCGTGGATTGATGAGCACTTTTTCTTTAAGGCTGCATAATGTTCCATGGTATACATATACCACAATTTATTCATCCTTTCGTGGATTGATGAGCACTTTGGCTTCTTCCATGACTTAGCAATTATGAATTGGGCTGCAATAAACATTCTGATATAGATATCTTTGTTATAATGTGGTTTTTGGTCTTCTGGGTATATACCTAGTAAAGGAATTATAGGATCGAAAGGCAATTCTATATTTAGATATCTAAGTATTCTCCAAACTTCTTTTCAAAAGGGAAGTATTAGTTTGCATTCCCCCCAGCAAAGTAGTAGTGTTCCCTTTTCTCCACATCCACGCCAGCATCTCTGGTTTTGGGATTTCATTATGTGGGCTAATCTTACTAGAGTTAGATAATATCTCAAAGTAGTTTTGATTTGCATTTCTCTGATGATTAAGGATGGTGAGCATTTTTTCATGTATCTGTAGGCTTGTGCCTGTCCTCTTTGGAGAAGTTTCTCTTCAAGTCTTTTGCCCACCCTGAGATGGGAATCACTTGTTCTTTTCTTGCTAATACGTTTGAGTTCTTTGTGGATTCTGGTTATTAAACCTTTGTTGGAGGCATAACCTGCAAATATTTTCTCCCATTCTGAGGGCTGTCTGCTTGCTATACTTACTGTGTTCTTGGCTGTGCAGAAGCTTTTTCGTTTGATCAGGTCCCAGTAGTGTATTTTTGATACTGCTTCAATTGCCTGGGGAGTCCTCCTCATAAAATATTCACCCAGGCCAATTCCTTCAAGAATTTTCCCTGCACTTTCTTCTAGTATTTTTATAGTTTCATGTCTGAAGTTTAAGTCTTTTTTTTTTTTTTACATGTATTTTATTATTCTTCATTACATTATTTCCCCCTCCCCCCCGTCCGTGATAAGACAGAATTGATTTACAGAAAAGAATACAGAAAACACCAAAGCTCCTGGTAGTGGGAGAGATTTCAAGTAGGGAGAGAGAAGCTCTCTCCGTTCCTCTCC